>WBNQ01054777.1:11720-29145 GCA_013401375.1 Spizella passerina | reverse complement strand
AGCTGCCTTTATTGGGACTGAGAGTCATATGGGCTAAATTGAATTAGCACAACTACCTTTGATGTAATGAATGGCATTTTAGACCAGCTTTGTTTCCTGCTGCTTTGAAAGTATTGATGGTGGCTTTTCCTTTTGTTACTGGTTATGACTTTGGGTAGCTGCAGCTACTTGAATTATGCTCTATTCTAAGTTTACAGCCTTCAGAGTTTACAGTAGATTACACATGGCCCACTGGGGGATGCTCTCATAATCCTAGTCATTCATTCTGATTCGTGCCTTAATTATTACTGAGACCTCTCTGCTTGAGTGGAATCTGTTTATTTGAATTACAAATGTCTGTGAGCACAGAACTCTTTCTGGATTGACTGTATACATGTACAGAGTGGACTGTAGAGGGCTGGAGTTACAGTAAATCTCCCTGCCCAATCCTTAAGTGATTTTCCAAGGTGAATAACTCTGCTTAAAAGCAGCTTAATGGACAAGCCCTCCAAATGGTGCAAACATGCATATCTCATGAATTTAGAAATGCAGCCTAATGGAATTGTGTGTAATACTGGATCTATTCTTCTAAAAGAGAGAGAAGGAGGAAGATGATTTTCTACTGGCTCTGTCTTTTAGTATTTCCTGAGAGCCAAGATAAAGCCTAAGCTGCCACTGAAGTTATGGAGAATTAGTGGCCTGTTAATGTCTTATGAGTCAAGTATAGATAGTCCTTGTCTCTGAAAGATGTGACTCATATCAGGAGGAGAGAGTGGTGGGAGAACAAGAATGTGTAATTCAGCTGGGCTAAAAATAACCTGTTCCCACCTTTATTTTTTTGTGTGGGGAGTGAGGGCTGTCTTAAGTCTCTGGGGAAGTGAAGAATTTGGGACAGGAACCAAGATACAGCCTTTCTTTTACTTGTGTAATTTGCTATTACTGTACAGCTTAGCTGCTCTGGTTCCTCTGCCAAATCAAAGTGAGGGTAATAATGATGAAAGAACCATTTTTTTTTAATTTTAAATACAAATAATAATTAGTCTGGTCTCATTTAAAAATAATATTTCTGTTGTGCTTTTATTTAAAATGCAGTATTGTTTAGCATTTCTTCCCTACAACTAATTGGAGTGTCATAAGCTCCTCATTGTCCTGAGACTAAATAGAGGGGAAAAAATAACTTTATGGGGTGACACTGTAAGCCTTGGATTTTATCTGTGGCTGTGACAGCTGTTTTAGTTACCAGTGGGGCAGGAGAGTTTAAAACTTCTACACCTGTTGTGGTCCCCAAAGTTCTTTTGATTTTTTCAGTGGTTGTCTCCATTGACAGCAGAGGAGGATGCAGTAGAAAAGCAGGAGGTATAATCCTGCAAACAGTAATGCCTGGACTTCAGGCTAGCTTTGCTTGAGGAACAAACAGATCATTTACTACATCTAAACTTATTTTCTCTATCTCTGAAAGGGATTAACAATATTTCTTGCCCATCTAGCCCAAAAATAATTGCTCTTTTAATGGGGCATGTTTCTGTTTTGTCTGTGTGAGATTGTTTGTAGCAGCCTAATGGAGGTTATTCAGTGTTATCCCTGAGACCCTGGTGTTTATTTGCTTACCAGTTACAACATTTCAGGTCTCTAAGGTTCCTCAGGACAGATTCAAGCCAAAGAGAAGCTTTTTCTTCTCCCACCCCCTCATTCTGTGAAAAATGCAGCCAAAACACTTCAGTTGCTTCTGAGAAGGGGAAATGAGAGAATGCCAGTGATTTAAAAAATACATATGAGAATTATGACAATCTTTTGTGACCACAGCTTTTCATTTGGACTGGAGTGTGAAGTTTGGCAAGAGGATTGAATTTGTTTTAGGAATGTGAGCAAAGGAAATGAGGGAGACAGAACAGGCTGCTAAAAAGTTGAGGGTGACATCACTACAGAACTGTGGAGTTCAATTTGTGGCACAGTGTGGGATTTATTTCTTAATACTTGTAGAAAATTACTTATGAGCATCTGAATCAACTATATGATACAGAGTATTGAAACTTCAGAAAGTTTTGGTCTTAAGGTTCTCAAGTTTGTAAGCATGTCTAGAATATCTCACTGGTTTTAACCACTTTTTTAGAAAAAGCTAAATAATAATTTCTGCTTTTATAGTAAATCAAGTGGCTAATCTTCCCATAGTTTGTAGCTTGATATTGCATTTTTAATTCAGATCACTTTGAACATTTCAGATCTTGTCCTGTTCAGTTGATGGGGCAGAAATCAGTCCTGCTCAACGTAGCTGCTTTCTGGACTGTGTCAGTGGAGTCTCATTTCAGATTTGCTGCTCAAAATGTGTTAATTTGTGTTAGCCTGAGATCTTAACACAGAGGTACTGCTTGTGTAGCAGGAGTAGGGAAAGAAATCCTGGTTGTGAAGCACTGTGATGCTTTAATAATGAGCATAGCAGAGAATCCATTTTACTGACAGTAAATGTCTTAAACCAGTTTGAATTGTTTGAAATAGGGAGACCTCCAGCCATGAACTAGGCAATGAAGGAGATTGTCTACCATCTGTTCTTTTGCTCTAAATGAGAAGAAATAAACTAAATCATCACAATGTGGATAAAATCTATTTGCATTTTTGTGTGCAGCAAAATCAACATTCAGAAAATACTACTTCAATATACATTTTTCTGTACTTCTCTAAAGTGATTAAAGCCAAAGATTGTCATTATCAATTGTGTGTTAGCCTTATCAATGCATTGTTTGGCTGACTGTTAAGGGTTTTTTGCTCCATGTGATTGCAGGTAACAGTGCATTTAAGTCGCCTGATGAGTTCAAGGTCTCCCTCCCTCTCCGCACCAATTACCTGTATGGGAAGATCAAGAAGACCCTGCCAGAGCTCTATGCTTTCACTGTGTGCTTGTGGCTCAGGTCAAGTGCTTCTCCTGGCATTGGCACTCCCTTCTCATATGCTGTTCCTGGGCAAGCCAATGAAATTGTCCTCATAGAATGGGGGAATAATCCAATTGAGCTGCTAATTAATGATAAGGTGAGATCTGATGAGCTCTTTGTTCTCAGTGTAACCAGAACAGGGCCTGACCCCTTGGTGCCTTTGCCCTGGCTCCTTCCCTCCCTCTGAGAGAAGCCTTTGAGGTGCTGCTGTCTGCTTCTCTGCTGTCCACTTGCTGATTGCAAGTCCATTAAAGCACTTGAAGCAGAAGTTAAATTGTACAGATATTTGTGTGTTGAGACCAAGCAGTTTGACATTAGATAGGCTCACACTTGTGTTGTCTGAAGTTACAAGCAGATCTTGGCTTGTTGGGTTTTTTGATTTTTTTTTTTAATTTTATGAAACACAACCAAAATTTGAAGCCACACCATTGCCAGACCTGTGAGATCTAAGCCAGTTGAAGTATTTTTGTCTTTCTAATTGTGGAAGTTACAAATGTTAAGTGAATTTTGCAGAAGACAGAGAGCAAAAGGCTCTCCACATAATGGTCTGGTTTTGTTATGCTCAGTGACTGAGCATCAGTGTAAATACAATTTTTCAGACTTTAGACACAGCTACTTCATACCATTGATGGTTTCTGACAAGCTGGAAAAAAACATTGAAACTTGTCATTAAACCAGTAGCCTTTCTCCCCACCTTCACTTAGGTTTCCTGGTAACTCACTGCTCTCTGAGGGATCAGGTGTTTGCTACACAACTCAGGTGGTTCATCTTGTGGCTGATTATGGACTTTTAACAGTCCTATCATCCTCCCAGATCAATAACCAATTATTTTTAATGGTTTGTGGAAGAGAAGCAAACTTGAGTCTCCTTATGTCTGTAATATCAATATTCTGTGAGGCTTTTATTTCTTCCACATCACAGCTCCATAGCCCACTGCACTTGTGTCTTGATGTTGACCTGAGAAGGTTTTCAGCTCAAACTCCTAAAGGAGCATAATTCCTCCTCATTGTGAGGCCTAGGGAACAGTTCCCACAAGTTCTCCTGGTAGCAGACAGATCCATTTGTCAAAGTTGTTACTGCAGATGGTGCTGGCAAACCCCAGATTCTGATAGGAACTTAATGTGAGCACTGGATGGAATCTCACTAAGCACTGAGATTTAACAACAAATGCCACAGATTAATGTGCAGGATGGGGTTGGGCTCTTCTCCCAAGTAACAGACCACAGAAAAAGGAAATGGCCCCAAGTTGTGCCAGGGGAAGTTCTAATTGGATATGAGGAGAAATTTCTTCACTGAGAGGTGCCAAAGCACTGGGGCAGGCTGCACAGGGCAGAGGTGGAGTCACCATCCCTGCAGGTGTAGATGTGGCCTTGGCACTGCTGGGTCAATGATTGCTCTTGATGATCTTGGAGGAATGTTCCAACCTAAATAATTTTATGATTCTGTGGAATCCTACAAAGCAGGATGTGGACTAACTCTTGTCTCTATAAAGTTTTTGCTGTTGAGGACAGAATAAATACTGTTCCTCTTTACATGTTGGGCTTGAACTGCTAGATTTGGGTTGCCACATGCATTATTCTGGTTTTTGTAGGTTGCTCAGCTCCCTCTCTTCATCAGTGATGGAAAATGGCATCATATCTGCATCACATGGACAACCAGAGATGGAATGTGGGAAGCCTTTCAGGATGGAGAGAAGCTTGGCACTGGGGAGAATCTTGCTCCTTGGCATCCAATTAAACCTGGAGGTGTCTTGATCCTGGGTCAGGAACAGGTGAGTGAATGACAGGGTGTTCCAGGGTTTAAACAAAATCAAAACTCCCCAAGCAAACAAGAACTGTGAGACTTTCTTAAACTCTTGATCCTGTTGTATACACAGTGTCAGACTGAAACAAGGCAACAAATACTTAATGAAATCCCAAATTGGTGTATTTGTTTCACTTATTAAATATTCAGAATATTCATGTTGGGGTTAAGAATAATTCCTTTTAGAATACTGAAAAAAAACCCAGAGGATTCAGAAGTTTGCCTTTTTAGTTAGCATCTCATAAGTCATGAATTGTGTGGCTCCTGGCTTCACGTTATTTCTCTACTTACATTATACATTTACTAAAAAAAGCAAATATTGTAACAAGTAGCAGGAAATAGCCTTTCTTCAGGATTCCTTGGCTCACAGTTGGAGCAATGAAAAATTAGTTTTGTGTGTATATTGATTTTAGTAGATACTTATCCATGACAGAAATGACAGAATGGCAAGTTGAGTATCCTAATGCACTCTGCAGGGCTCACTGCTGAGGGTCTGCAGGTTTCCTTTATCTCTGCCTGCACTGGGCTGGGCTCTGTCCTGTGCTATCAGTTCCAAGTCAGTGGAATGACTGGATTCATTCAAAAATGAGTGATTTCTGTCCTTGGGTAGTGAGTGGAGCAAGCAAACACTTCTTGGCTTATGCAGTGGCAGTTTGAATCACTCATTTACAGCCAGACAAAGCCTGGGTATTTAGATCCAAAGATCACATCTTCCAGTGCCTGCAGACAGTTGGGCAAGGGCTGCAGTTATGGTTTAATCTATAGCCATAAAGCTTTCAGGGAAACCTTACACATCCTGCAGTTCTCCTGTGCTAAGCTTGCACAGTGGCTCTCAAATGAGCCTCAAAGTTTAAAGCTGCCTTCCTGCTCTGCTGCTCCAGGGCAAGGTTGGTTCTGTGCAGCCTTTCTGTGGTGTTGTGCAGTCACCACTGCTTGCCCTCAGTTGATTTGGCACAATCCAGGTTGGAGCTTGTCACTGAATGCCTTGTTCAATGTAGCCCTTGTAGAAACTCAAATTTGTTCACTCTGTGACCAAACTCTGCACCCCCTCTCTAGCAGTGGGGCTGGGTGGGGAGGGACTTCAAGTTTGAGAAGTTTATTTCGGTGTTTTCTTCATCTAATCCTCACTCTCATGTGCCTAAAGGACACAGTAGGAGGAAGATTTGATGCAACTCAAGCCTTTGTTGGGGAGATGAGCCAGTTCAATATATGGGACAGGGTGTTAAGAGCTGAAGACATCATGAATATTGCCAACTGCTCCATCAACATGCCTGGCAACATCATCCCCTGGGTGGACAACAACGTGGATGTGTTTGGAGGTGCTACCAAATGGCCTGTGGAGACCTGTGAGGAGCGCCTGCTTGACTTGTAGCTGTGATCACTTCCCATCCAAGTGCCCCCTTTAGTAGGACAATCTTCTGTGCAATCTAAAGCACTTCTTTTTCTCCTTGCCCTTCCCCAGTCTTAACTCCTTGAAAGAATAAAAAAAAAAAATTGAGTAAACTGCCTCAATGCAAAGATAGCTGCTAGTTTGGGGCATTGAGCCTGGCTATGAAAGGAGCACTTCCTGACCAGAGCAGCCCTTGCTTTCCTATGGCCTGACCCAAAAATGTGCTTTGGCCTGCAGAGCCCTGCTGGTTGGGCCTGAGCTTAGACCATCAGCTCTTCTGCAGGGAGGGAGAACAGTGTGCACACTTCACTCTCATGTTCCTGAGAACGTGCAGTGCTGACAGCACCAGGAATAACAGACTAAATGTGAACCCTTCCTTCCAGTCTATTGTCTCCTTCAAAATAAAGCCATTCTTTTTTTAGCCCTTTTTTAACAAAAAATCACTTAATCCTTACACTGCAGTGGTTATGGTGCAGCTATGGGTAGAGCAGAACAGCCACTGTTTGAGTGCAAGGCTTTTGCTTCTTAATTTGCAGATTAAAAATCCTTATTTATGATAAAGAGGTGATGTTTGGAGACACATTGTACCAGTTCAATTGGAAGAAAGGGCTGTTGAATCACACAGCTCCATTGAAGCAGAGGTGCTTCAGGTGAGGTTCTGTCCCAAAGCCTGTCCTTTGCTAGCCAGGATCCCAGCATAGGTGGGTGGATCAAAGATTGTACTTGTATTTTCTGTAGGCTGAATGTACTGAATTCCTAGTGACCTGGCTTGTACACTTTTCTCTATTGTTTCCTTGCTTCAATGTCTTTATTTTTTTAAATATACAAGCTGTGATTAAGTGAATTTCCATTTTGTTTTGCTTTGAAAGGCCTTTTTATGAGCAAGTGCCAAAGTTCAGTTTCTGCTTGCTGAGAATTGGTATATATTTTTCCAGCATAAAAGTCTTCTGCACTGGTTTATATGTTATTATAATGGTCCTATGTAATATGAAAATGTGCTGCTCTTTCAATTCTTGTTGACTGTCTCTTCTGTAAGCACTGGGCTGACTACTATATTTTTTTATAATTTTCTCTCAGTATTTTGCAAACAATGTTGCTGTTTCCTTGGCGTTGCTGTGAATTCTTGGTTTGTGGCTCGCAGATAGCAAATGCACTGTACTGGGAAAGAGTTCATACTTTTGTTATTTAAAAGAAAAAGGATTTAAAGGGGGGGAGGGGGAATTTATAAAGCTAAATATCATATTTTATTTTTCATATGTTTGAATTGTAAGAATAATATGGTGACAGTCCCATTTGTAGGGTAAAGTTACATATTTCCATGAATATGTAGTATGCTGTTCTTAAAAGAAAATTCTTATAATGAACTTTTAATTAAAATGCACTGTAAAATGAGTCTCTTAATTCTTTTATAGCCACACAAGACACTGAATATTCTCTTTCATAGCTTCTATGGGTTCACCTGCTGTCTCTCTAACTGGTAGAAGGACAGCCTGGTAAGGGGTGGGAGGTTGAGAAGGGAACTGGGGTCAGTGGCTGCTTTGTGGAGAAGAAAGAGTCAGTGCTCTGAGGAGATACCCATGAGAAACACCAGAAGGTGTGGAACTGTTGTGAGAGGAGACAGCAGCATGGAACCCCTGCAATAAAATGACAACATCTCTCCCCATTTTACACACATTTCCCAGGTGAGTGAACACCTGGAACTGCCAGGGAGAAGCTGATTCTGTTTTGCTTCAGAGACCTGATTCCCTCAGGCCTTTCCCAAAGGTGAGAAGCAGGTCAGTAGTGAAGCTGCTGTGTTGTATTAGGAGTCTAAAGCTGGCTCTTTCTCAATCAGGATAATGGTTGTTCTAAAAAAATGCTGCTGTAAATACAAGTTAGATTTATTCCTTCTTTGCTAATGGCCCCTGATGTGTAAGGATTCTTCATCCAGCTGATTTTAGTTACCCAGGCTGGGAGGGAAGATCAGCCTTCTTCTATTGCATCATCCTGAATCCTGCTAGGAGTGCAGGAACCCTAAAAAGAGAGGCTGCTCTGGCTGAGGCTTGATGCTCCTTAGAAATCTGAGGCAAGACAGCAAGAGCCCTGCTGGTGGAGAGAATTAGGCACTGCCAAACTCCTCCAGAAATGAAAGGTCTCTCCTGGTATCCAGGGAATCGGGGTGAGCGTTGAAGGTGATGTGGGATTTTTCCAGAGATCTTTCATCAAAAGGTCTCTGCATCTTTTTTACCCCTTCTCAAAGAGAAAGTTGGACCTTGAGAATGTTCATGGTTAGCTGTGAGGCTTTAATAATACATGAGTTTTTCAGAGCTAAAAATCTTCTGGAAAGAATGGAATTAATTGCCCCCCTGGCTATGGCTGTTTCTAAAAGGCTGCACTTAGAAAAGTATAAATTTGCACAAGGAGTTCAAGGGGCCATTTCTTCCTCCACAGGAGGGCTGGGCTGATGTTTTGGCAAAGCTTCAGATGCAGAAGCTCCCTGATGGCTTGGTGCCAGTGAGAGCAGTTGTGCTGTTTATGAAGGATGCTGTGGTGTTTGGCCGGTGCTGGCTCCCAGGCAGTTCAGCCCCTGGCCCTGCTGCTGCCCCAGGAGGATGCTGAGTCTTTGTGGTACCCACTGCTTCCCCCAGCCTGTCCTGGGGCTCAGGGGCAGGGCTGGGCTGCCTGGAGCCTCTGTGGCTCTGGGTGTGCTTCCCTTCTGCGCTGAAAGGAGTTTGCCCTGGTTTTTGTGTCACCAAGCTGTTCCCAGCAGCAGTTCTGGAGAGCTCTTTGAGAATAAATACTGAGAAAAGTAACTATTGGCTGTTTTTTAGGAGGGTTTGGGTGGTTTTTAAGGTAATAGATGCTCTTTTACGTTTTGTCTTTTAAAACACTTAAACCAGCCCATGAGTAACTTTAAATCCTTGTGTTACTGTAACAGAGCTCATCACCCAGGCTCATCTCCACTTACTGCTCTGCTGACCTCTCCAGATGAAAGGAAACCTCTTTAAAGGGCAACCTCATTTATTAAAAACAGGATGTTAAAACTTCTGGATAACAACACCAGCTAAGCAAGGAATTTATAACTTTCCTTTTGTTTAAATTTTTTATTTTTCTTGGTGTTGGCTGTTGATTTGCAGTGGGAATCCCCATGTGCTGTCCTGCCAAGGCTCCAGAATGGCTGCTTTTGCTGTGCCAGGCAGGAATTGGTTTTCCTGCCATTGCAGAGGGCACAGAGCAGGAGCTGCCTCCTCCCTGGAGCAGAGCTGGGATGAGATTGTCCTGTGCAGCTTTATGGTTCCTCTGCAGCCACAAAAGGGTATGGGAGCAGGGATCTGCACTGACTTTTAATTTTATGTGAGATTTCCCTGCAGGAGATGTTTGTGTCTGACAAAACAGGACAGACCTAGATTTGCTTTCCAGGGATGGTGTAGCTCACAGCAATGAGCTGTGTTTTAGGCAGGAGTTTTGTTCTTTTTTTCTTTCTCTTGCTTTCCTGCTTTCTTTATGGTAAATTATATACAGTTGATAAACACCTATAATAAAACAGAGATATACATGGGCAAATCATCCTTTTTTTTTTCCATTAAAGAAAGCTGTTACTTACTGTGTAGAGAGTACATATCCTCCTAAGAGATCAAATTATTTATGGCAGTGCACTAATTAGCTTTTTCGAGGCTTGTAAGGTCTTGCAGATACTTGGAGCTCCAGGGATGAGTGCAGCAGGTAAATACCTCTCTGCATCAGGGATAATTTCATGTATCTGGCCAAAAGCTTTGCAAGGGAGGGTTCCCCTCTGCCTGCTTGGGGCACTCAGGAGGCCACAGGGATCCACAGAGCTCAGGAGGCTCCAGAGCTGCTGTGGCTCCATTTTCACTTGTGCTGCCATCTGAATTCTGAGGCTGTACCTGCACTCTCACCTGCCCATCCTCGCTCTCAGCTCCAGCTCCCTGCTCACCTCCCTCAGCAGCTCCAGGCTCTGCTCAGGAGTGTTTGGCATTGTTCAGATGTGCTGCTATGGTTACTCAGGCACCACTCGCTGCACAGGTCAGCTTGGAAGAGCTTTAGACAAAGTATTTGGGACAAAATGCAGCTCTTGGTTGTTAATTTAAGACCTGGCACATCAGTTTGAACACACTGCATGGGGATAATGTATTTTTTGTTTTCCCCTACGCTTGGGATTTGGAAAAAACATAAAAATATTGCCCAAGCAATGAGAGTGGCTCCTGCTGAAAACAGCAGCCAGCCCATTTGTTCTGGGAATGGCCTGGAGGCTGCTGGGCTCTGTGTGCACAGGTGAAGGAAGGAGGATGAGGATGCTCAAAGCCTGGGGAGCAGCACAGGTTTCCAGCTGTGGTCAGCAGAGCCCAGGGGGGCACATCTGGCCAGGGGAAGGGGCTGGGATGAGAATCTCAGAGCTCAGGCTGCCCCTCCAGGGCTCCCAGCTCAGCTGCTCTCTCCTGGAGACTGGATTGGCATCTCCAGTGACGGAGCTGCAAGGGTGACCTGTTGAGGGCTGTGGCTGGGATTTGAATCCTCAATCCTGCTCAAATCCATGAGCTGCATTGGCAGGAGGTGTTGTTTAGGTCCCAGAAATTCAGTGACATCTGTTCTGCACTTCACCATGGGCAGAGGTTGAGAAGGGATGACTGAAAAGGGATTTTAGAGATGTGCAGTGGTGCCCTCACTAGGCTGTGCCCTTCAATGTCTTTCTGATTACTTTATGAGAACTGAATGTGCCTGATTTTATTTTTCTGGTTACACTGAAGGCAAAATTTCCATAGGCTTGAATGGGAGAAGAACAGGAAACTGTTTGAGACAAGTCTGAACATGCTGGTAAAAATGAAACAAAAAAATCTGGTGTGATTTTAAAGCTATTTTTAAAAACACAAGCTGGAGCGGGTTACTCTGATTCACTGGAGTCTGTTATGTCTCCTTTTCTTTTCCTCTTTTTTTTTTTTGTATTTTCACTCAGTAATTTTAGGACACAGTGAAAAGGCAAGTTTTCAGAGATGGGTTATATGTGTTAAAAGGGGAAATGTGCTAGCATTTGCTAAGCACAATAAATATTACTGCCAAATGAGTATGTCCCTTTTCTGACTAGGCAAAAAAAGAATCGTAGATGAGAATTTATACCAAACCATTGCAGAAAACAAGAGAAGGTGGAGGATTTACTGCTTTAATTGAAATATTAGCTTTGCTATCTTCCTTACATGTTTATGTGTGAAACTGGGTGTTGTTTGGCACTTGCAGGCTAAATCCTGAGCCACATTTTTGGTGCATGTGTTGGGCATTGTCTCCCTCATTCTCTCCCATCCTGCACCAGCCCTTGGGGCAAGTTTCAGGCAGCTGAGGGTGGGGACTAAAAATAAAAATAATTTACCTTCACTGTCATAGGTAATAGCAGAATCTTGCTGGTATCCCTTGGCCTGTGCCCTGGTTTTCCATTCAGTGCTTTAATTCAGAGGCTGGCCATTCATATTCCTGTTTTTCCATCGAAGGGTGCAAATTTCAGCGGTGTTCATTGAGCTAGGAGGCAGCAGCTCTCTTTATGTAGTTATTCTCCCCTGTTCATGGTAGCAGACTCTTGAACTTGAGGAAAGGGAGGGGTTCAAGCAGCACAAAGCACTTGAGGGGAGAAGGGGAAGGAAGCTGTGACAGTATGTGAGGTAAGGGGAAAGCTGGGTCTGAATTCAGCAGTGGATGTTGGAAATAACATTTGTTGTCATTGCTGTAGATATGCAAAGAACCATCTTCCCCCTGGGTTTGGCAAAAAGTCAGGTTTGTATTTCAGGAGGCTGGGCTGCTCCAGCTGGCTTCAGACATTTTTTCCATTCTCCTGTCCTGTGAGGGGTGTGTGTATCAAACACTTTTAGTTACCAGAAGAACAATCATTTATTCTTCCAGATGCAGACAGGAGTGCTCTGGAGCAATCTGAATTAAATGCCAAGGTGAAAGAGTGTTGCTGTAGAAACCCATGTCAGACTTGCAGCTGGTTCTTGTGTGCTTCTGGGGATATCTTACTGATAAAGACTCTCCAGCTATTTCTATTTTTCTGTGATATTGAGAAATGATTCTTCAAAGTTGCTTTTTAGTGGATGTGTTCTACAGTTCAGAAAGGCAGGGATGGGATGAGCAGGGATCTGCTGAAGCTCTGGGAGCCATCCTCTGGCTTTAGAGGGCTTTGGATTGAGTGTCTGTTCACTGCAGTCCATGCAATATACTGTGCTGCATCCCAGGTTTTTTAATTTCCAGTGAGGACTTGTTAATGTGGGGAAAACTCCCAAAAAACTCTTCCATAGCCCTGCCTTCTCCTTTCTGCTGAGCACACAAGGCTGTTGATGAGAATGGTTTATAAATTGTGTCTTGAAGAGCTGACAGAGACAACCTGACCCTAAAACTTTGCTGTGGCACTCCCTCAGCATCCTTTGATGCCTCTGCATCCTCCTGGATGAGCAATGCTGCTGCCACAGTGCACAGCACAAATCCAGTTACATGAGCTCTGTTATTTGAGTGTCCTCTGAGCAGCATTTCAGACTTAATTAAATTTTTTCTGTATGCATTTTGGCTTTGAAAAATACAAATTCAAAACAAAAGCCCATAAATCTTTGTTTAATCAAAGTATACCTCTAAGAACAGTGTACATGGATATTGTATAACAAGAAGAGTGAATTCCAAACAGGACTTTGAAAATCCACCTGGAGCAGAAAATCAAGACTGGTGGGAGATTTTTAGAGAGCCTTGCTTTCTTCCTGGAAAAATTCACTGCATTATCAATGCTTAAGTGACAACTGCAGGTTGATTCAATTAAGAGCTGTGTAAGGGATATTGTATCTGCTAATGCACAGTTTATCTCTCAAGTTGTGGATGTTGCTGCCTCACTGAAGCTGTGTTGGTTTCAGTGGCTGAGGCTTGTCTGTTGACAGCTTTGTCAGCTGAAAGCATTAGAAGAGAATGAAATTACACTCTGGGCCTTGCCCCAGATGGGAATTGATGTAATATTTTAGACCTCAAAAAGGATGGGAGTGTAACAGAACAACATGACAGCATCAAGATTTATTAGAGCTGCTTTGGTCTTGGCTCTGGGTCGTCTCCTGTCTGCAGAATTCCTGTTGATGTCCCATCTGGATTTATATAGAAATTGATGGCTGGGTGAAGCTCTCTGATCCCATCAGTTCACATTTGCATCACTTTCTGTTCTGGATGTGCTGTGGAGGGCTGGAAGCACCACTCGTTACAGTAGTTAGCAGGCAAGCAGAGGAGAATGCAAGGTCAATTTAGCACTTGCAGAATTTAAATTATTTTCTGAATTGGAAGGGAGGGGGAAGGAAATCAAAGCCGGTGTCTCTGGGTTCAGCTGCGTTTCTGAAACACTCCCTTAAGAGATAAAAGTACTTGAATGGAGCCATTAAGCCCTAGTTTGCTCTATATTTTGTTGCTATAATTGTTGCAGAGGTCATACTTAGATGCACACAATTTGGGTTTGATGTCTGTGTTCTCTAAACGCACACAGTTGCTGAGAAAAAGGAAACTTCATTGTGGCTATTGATTGCTACTGAGAACAAGTGGATGAAGTTTCCAAATCCTGACCTAACAACTCCTTTGGATTTGTCTATCCAAAGTTTTTGTGTCCCCTGAAGGCTTTGCTACCCCACTGCTTCCTACTGGTACAAAAATCAGGACACTGGCACCTGTTACAGATTTTTCTGCCCTCCCTCTTTAAGCTGCTTGTGCCACTTCAGTCTTTAACCCCTGCAGGTGCCAAGAACTGAAACTGGGGGGAGCCAGAAGGAGGGAGTCAGTCTGAGTCCTTGAGCAGGACATGCTCCAGACCTGGGTCTACAATCCACCCTGAAATGGAGATTTTGGGTGCAGGTCACATAAATTAACTTCCCAACAGGGGGATGTGTGCTTTGGGCATCCTCTCTGTCCTCTGTACCTGCTTGCTGCCTTGCCCAGATGTCCTTCAGAGGGTGTCTCCCTCTTTCCTCTGGCTCCTGACAGGACAAACATTCAGCTCATTCAGCCACAGGGAGTTCTTAACTCCCTTTAATCAGATGCTCCACCAAAAAAAACCCCTGGCATTCAGGTCATGCTTCAAGCTGAATTAGTTTGCATTATCTGCTGTTACTTTTGGACTGAGACAAACTGTTTATGTGTATTCTGGGTCACTGATGCAAACAGAGAATTATTGTGGGTCTGAATCAACATTGCAGCAGAGCCATCAGCAGTCCTGCTCTCCTCGTGGGTACCAATTTATTCTCCAGATGAAGATGCAGTGAGTGAAGGCTCTTCCCCAGGAAAGGTGATTGAATGCAATTGCATCTGGTTGATTAAGCTGGACAAAGAGAAACACTCATGTGTCACTCAGCTCTCTCTGCTACATGAAACAAGGGGATTAGAAATGGTGAATTTCTAGTAATGAAAGCAGGCAATCGGGTTCGTCATAAAATCAGCTTAAAAGAGCTTCCAGAGGGAACCAAAATAACCTGACCTACCTTGGTCCTGTAATCTTTAAATGCTGCTTAACATCTGCTCATCAGCACTTGGCAATAATATTTATTATGGATTTTTTAACAGCAGACACCATCATGTGTTGGAATTAATAATGTGGAGGGGGAAACATCGCTACACAGAGGTTAAAAAGGAAATAGAAGTATTTGACTTCAGTGAAAAAAATCTTTAGGGGAAAGTTACAGCTACAAAAATGTTAGTGAGGTCCCAGCCTGGCCCAAGCACCTTTCTGGTCCCCTGAGGTGGTTGGCACAGAACCAGTTCTGCCTAAGGGACCTAAAATGGGAATGGGGAATTGTAGAAACTCTCCTTAAAGACAGATGTGCTGAAGATGCCTTTAAGATTTGAGATGTTATTTGGAAACAGCTTTCTTCCCCCAGGACTGACATTTCTGACTGTTATTAACTTTGGAGATACAGAAGGTGCCTAATGCTGGGTGCAGTGGATTTGAGCCATTATAGGCAGAGGAAAGAGTTTCAAATTCCTTATTGCACACTGTGTATCCTTGAAAACTGTAGTACAGGAATGTGAGAACTCTTTATTCCCAACAGTTACCAAAAAAGAGTAAATTGCAATTCTTGCCTTGAAACACCTTCCAAGTAAAAAGCTCAGTAGAGCCTGACAGGTCCCAGGTATTTCTCTACTGAGCCTGCAACCTGCTCTGTAAAATGGATTCCCTGGAAAATGGTCTGGAGATGTCAGCAGGTGCTGAATCCACATTTCCCATTGATTGCAGTGTGTCCCTGCCAGTCCTCCCAGGCCTCACACCAGAGTTCTTTTTGTCCTGATTTGATTTTGCCAGCAGGTTTCACTGGCAGGTCCTTGTCCTGCCCCTTCCTTCCTTGCGAGGCAGCTGTGGCCGTGTCCTGCCTGTGGCACAAAGCACTGGGAGCATCCTGGGCTCTTCCTGCACTCAACACTTCTGTGCCTTGTTTTTCTCTGCTGTGATGAGTCTTTCCCCAGCACTGGGTCTGAAGCAGGAATTGGTTATTGCCAATCCCCTGTAGTGAAGTCAAATATCATCTGCACTCGCAGACATTGTTCTTGGATTCATATATTCAGGGATGATATTAGACAGCTTTGCCACTGGGAAATGCCTAACAAATTGCTGGTTCTTTTTGTTGTCCAAATGCTTTATTCACTCTGCTTTCCAGGATGCAGCTTCTCATGCTGAATTCTTGTTGTTCCTAGACACAGAGCTTTCTGTCTAGGCTCTATGGGAGCCTGTTTTGCTGGAAAGAGCCCAGGCTTTTAAGCCATCCAGGCCACTCTATTGGCCTCTTTCCATCCTTATTTACTGCTGTGCTGTCTTTTGTACAGTCTGTAAGTTCTCTGCTGGTAGAATATGTATTTATTTCTATATTGAGAGTGGTGAGTGTGCCAGGCCTGGTGAGAATCCATGTGGAACACCCAGTTGTTTGCTAATGCTTCCCTGTAGACATCAGCTTTTCAAGATCTGTCACTTACCCCACCCTTAATTCTTTTAATATGGACTTTCAAGTGGAACTACAAAGTGATACAATAAATATCTTAAAATTGAAATCCCAGTAGCCTTCAGCCATCTAGTTTGAGTGTGGTCTTTGCACCCAGTAATTCCCCTAGAGCTGATCAATACCTGCTCACCTTTACTGTCTCTCTTTTTTTGCCCCCCTTTTATTTGGGGCTGGATCTCAGGCTGTTCAATACAGTGTGTACTGTTTCCCTACACATGGGTAGTCCTTGACATTAACATTCTGCTGAGACTTCTGCACCTTTCAGCACTGAACTCCTCTGTAATATGCCTCTGAACTTTTCTACCCATTTTTTAAACTTTCGTGATGTTCATGTTAACTTTGTCTTCCATGGCAGCTGAGACAGAAGGGCTGCTTTGCATTTCTGGTAAATGTGCCCATCCTAATTCAGGGAATCACTTCAGCATGTCCTGATCTGTAGAACTGGGCTGGAGATTGGTATGTCATTTAGCAAATGCATAATTATCAAGGCAGGAGGTTTTGTGTTTTTATTTTTTTGTTGTTTGCTTGTTTGTTTTTGGTCTTTTCATTCTCCATGAACTGCAGCAGTTCTCTCTCTTCTCAGGAGGGGAGGATTTTTTTTTTTTCCCCTGGAAAAACCAGTCTGAAGTTTTGCTCTGCAAAGCCATGCAAATTCTACATAGAGCAGCAATTCTGCAGAGTATCTGCACTGAGGATAACTCGTGGTTTTCTGCTACCCAAGATGTACTGTCTGGTTGCTGTCCCTTACTCCAAAGGCAATGCTGTTAATGTGCAATAATTTAAAAAATAAAAATTCAGGGGTCATTAGTAAGGTTGGCTGCTAAATCTGGGTATGTTTTTCTTCTGTGTGTTTCTATTTGTGAGGTCTTGGACTTTCTACACATCTCATTTATGGGAGAAGGAGAGTGATGGGCTTGTGTTCTCTGTGCTGGTCTAAACCAGCTGGGCTCTGCTGGCCAAAGTAGGAGCCTCACATTTGGTCCACAGGCAGCTCTTGCATCCTTCCTGCCTCTCTCCAGGGCTGCTCCAAGCCAGGACTGACCATCCTGAGGGGAAGACAGGAGCATGTTCAGGAGGGAAGTGCTGCTGCAGATGAAAGCCACCCTGTCCTTTGGAACCCCACCAGATACCTGCATCCCTAGGTTTTGCAAGAAAACACCTAAAAAAATCTCTGATTTTAAAGCTGTTCTATCTCCATTGATATGCTCAGAGAAGTATTACTTTGTCCTCCTTGTTAAAAGTGAGCATTTCTTTCTTTGCTGTGTCTCTGTGCACAGCATGTCTTGTTGTTACATTTAAGTTGCTCTAAACTCCAAATCAATAATCCCATTAGGAAGAAAAAAAAA
>WBNQ01054777.1:0-10752 GCA_013401375.1 Spizella passerina | reverse complement strand
TTTACTGTCTCTCTTTTTTTGCCCCCCTTTTATTTGGGGCTGGATCTCAGGCTGTTCAATACAGTGTGTTCTGTTTCCCTACACATGGGTAGTCCTTGACATTAACATTCTGCTGAGACTTCTGCACCTTTCAGCACTGAACTCCTCTGTAATATGCCTCTGAACTTTTCTACCCATTTTTTAAACTTTCGTGATGTTCATGTTAACTTTGTCTTCCATGGCAGCTGAGACAGAAGGGCTGCTTTGCATTTCTGGTAAATGTGCCCATCCTAATTCAGGGAATCACTTCAGCATGTCCTGATCTGTAGAACTGGGCTGGAGATTGGTATGTCATTTAGCAAATGCATAATTATCAAGGCAGGAGGTTTTGTGTTTTTATTTTTTTGTTGTTTGCTTGTTTGTTTTTGGTCTTTTCATTCTCCATGAACTGCAGCAGTTCTCTCTCTTCTCAGGAGGGGAGGATTTTTTTTTTTTCCCCTGGAAAAACCAGTCTGAAGTTTTGCTCTGCAAAGCCATGCAAATTCTACATAGAGCAGCAATTCTGCAGAGTATCTGCACTGAGGATAACTCGTGGTTTTCTGCTACCCAAGATGTACTGTCTGGTTGCTGTCCCTTACTCCAAAGGCAATGCTGTTAATGTGCAATAATTTAAAAAATAAAAATTCAGGGGTCATTAATAAGGTTGGCTGCTAAATCTGGGTATGCTTTTCTTCTGTGTGTTTCTATTTGTGAGGTCTTGGACTTTCTACACATCTCATTTATGGGAGAAGGAGAGTGATGGGCTTGTGTTCTCTGTGCTGGTCTAAACCAGCTGGGCTCTGCTGGCCAAAGTAGGAGCCTCACATTTGGTCCACAGGCAGCTCTTGCATCCTTCCTGCCTCTCTCCAGGGCTGCTCCAAGCCAGGACTGACCATCCTGAGGGGAAGACAGGAGCATGTTCAGGAGGGAAGTGCTGCTGCAGATGAAAGCCACCCTGTCCTTTGGAACCCCACCAGATACCTGCATCCCTAGGTTTTGCAAGAAAACACCTAAAAAAATCTCTGATTTTAAAGCTGTTCTATCTCCATTGATATGCTCAGAGAAGTATTACTTTGTCCTCCTTGTTAAAAGTGAGCATTTCTTTCTTTGCTGTGTCTCTGTGCACAGCATGTCTTGTTGTTACATTTAAGTTGCTCTAAACTCCAAATCAATAATCCCATTAGGAAGAAAAAAAAAAGGGGTCTAGTAGCAATAAGTACAATTGCAGAGTTAATCAGATAATTTTTATTCCTGTTGTAGACTCTGTTTCCCAAAGATGTTCCAGCTCTGCAGAATCAATAAGGGCACAATAAGTGGGTTTATTTCCTGGATATCAGCAGGATGAGGGTGGGGGCTGGATGCCTGGAGGGAACCAAGGGATTTTGCTGCCTGTGAACACAGGGGCTGTGGGAAAGAGCTGTTGCTGCCATGGAATCAAGTAACAGAAAGCAGTGTGTATTTTGGGCACTCAAATGTCTGGGAAATGTCTGGGGGAGGCATAGATCCAGGAATTTCTCCCTTCTTAGTCCATCCCCACCAATTTCACAAACAAAGTGTGTCTAAAATAACACTGCATTTTAAATATAACGTTTTGAGTTGGTAGCTGCTTGTTTTAGAATGTAAAACCCACCTAATTTTACAAACATTCTTCGAAGAGGTGGATGACGTGTTCTTACCTCCTCTTCCCATTTTAATTTCTAAATGTGGTCCTTACTGCTGATCTCTTCTAGTTTTATGCTACCCAGCTATAAAGATTTCAGTGGAGATGCACCTGGCTGGTCTGTACAATGAGATTTAGTCTTTCCTAACCCAGGCTGTGCACAGCTCCTTCTGAGTGGAGCTGAACCCTCTTCTCCACAACCATTTCCCTGTGAACAGCTACTGAAAACAATAAAACTGGCCTCAGTATTGCCTCTTGGTTTTGTCAAGACTTGACTGAGATCTGTGATGGTGTTCACAGGGGTTCTTGGATGAGGGAAGAGATGAAAGATCTGACTCCATGTTTCAGGAGGCTTGATTTAATATTTTATGATATATTTTACATTAAAACTATACTAANCAGCTTCTCAGGAGGAAAAATCCTAAGGAAAGGATTTTTCATGAAAAGATGTCTGCGACAGAGATCTGCATTAGCATGGTTCCAAAAGCCAATACTGCCTTGGGCTGCCAAATTGTTTGGGTTTTTAAAATATAACTAATTTATTCTTGAATGTTCTCAGAGTATAAATTATTATTAAGGTATGCACATGCTGGTCTTTCTGAATTTTATGGTTTGCTTGAACATCCCAGGCCTGATTTTGCTCCAGGTAAAGTAGCTCACCATGAAATGCAGCAGCATCAGCTGTGCTGATCTGTGCACACACTGGCTCTGTTCACCTAAGAGAAGCATCAGAAAGTGCATGGTTAAGAATAAATGCAGTGGTCATAACACAAAGCTTGGAAAGTTTTGAGTGGTTATAAGATAAAAAGCTTCAGTGAGATACACACGTCTTTGAAATGGGCTTTAAAAAATTGACATTTCCCAGAAAAACAAGAATCTATATATGAGAGATGGTCTACTTGCAGGAAGACTTAGGGCTCAGTGGATTTCTTTTTGTTCAAGTCTCTACAGTTGTTTACCCAATTTGAACTCTAAACTGAACTCTAAGTATCTGGAAGGATTCTTTTCTTGGTGTGAGCACTGTGACCTGCATGGTTGTGAGGAGTGGGAGGTGAGTCCAAATCTTGGAGGGCTCTTCCTGATGATAGTTCTGGCTTTCAACCACACCATTGCTTATAGTTTTATAAATTTCTATTTTCAGTTTATTTACTACCTGCTCCTATGTTTTGTATGAAGTATACCAGGACAAACACAAACCCAAATAGCTAGAGCTTACACATTCCCAGAATGTGATCTGAAAAGAAATGCTGCAAAAAGGGGAGACACAGTTTACAAATATTACTGTTTAAGAGCTATATAAACTATATAACTGTATACCTACAAATGATAATAATTAGATGAACATAATATATAAAAATACACATATTTTGTGCCTGTGTGCAGGTACATCTATACAGACACATGTACTTTTATCCTTTGACACTTTATCCCTCAGCTGACCAAGGTGGAGACTTTGGTCAAATTTAGAAAGAAGCTTCTGAAGTTCTACTAAATAGTTAAAAAACTGCTGTGATTAAAATGAAAAACTGTTGCTGCTGTACCACAGCTCAAGGCTACACAATAAAGTGTGCATCTCCTTGGATTCAGAAAGGTTAAGTTGTAATGACTTAGCCCTATTGTTGCATAAAATTATCATAAAATTTTCAAAATATTAAGCTTTCTCCTCAGCAGAGGAAAGGCTGCATGTATTTAGATAATAATATTGGAAAGAGAGAAAATAAAAATGGAAAAGGAGCCAGACTGTAAATGCCAAAGAAATTGCTGGCCTCTATGGCCATTATCTCAGAAGTTGGTGCCATTTTGAAGAAGGATAAACTGGCTGCTTTAAATGGACTTTGAACATATATGGGTTTATTTTTTTCTATTTTTATTTTTTTCTTTCTCATTCCAAACCATTTTTTTCCCCCCATGAAAAATAACTTTAATGTGAATATACACACTGTGTGTATGAACAGATTTAATACATATATGAAGTGTTTGTGTGCACACAGACATGCACTCGCTTCCCCACGTGTGTGGGAAGAGGGAGAGGCTGAAATCCAGATTCAGGATGTGCTTCAAAGCACTCTGGCAGAGCAAAGCCACCCACAGAGCTGAGGCCAAACCCCGCAGGAATGTTTCCAGGTAACCACAGAGAGAGCCCTGCCCTTTCCTGCGGTGGGTTATCCAGGGTTGGATGTGTTTTGTGTCAGTGCACCTGTGAATATATTTATATGGACACCAGAGGTTCTTTCACAAAATTTCAGCTGAACAGCTGCAGCTCTGCAGTCACTTATCAGCACCATAACATATAGAATGAATAATGTATGCATTCCTGAAGAAGGAGCACTGACTGGGAGAAGATTCAAACTGAATCTTGGGAGCAAAGGAGTGAATCCTTGGCTGGATTGCATTTTTTCTGAAGCTCTTTGAGGCAGTCAGGTGGTGGTACAGAGCTAGGGATGTGTCCAAATGTGGTATTTTAGAGAAATATTTAATGTGGATCTTGCCCTCCATCACTTCAAGCATATGGATGTGTGTAGGGAAAGGAGGGTTAATCTTGTCTGGTATAAATTAGTAAGAGCTGTGCAAAAAGAACTTTTCAAAGACTTGCTTGCTAAATAAATTACTGGTCATGTTTTATTGAAAATGCTCGTGCTGCCAGCAGAGAACATAGCAAACAAGCACATTTTCAATTAAAGGAACAGCTAGGATTTTCCTTCTGGCACTCCTGTGACTTCCTTGCACTTGTTCAGTTTTGTTGCACGTCACAAGCAGCAGCAAATCCCGTGCACACACGTGGCACACGTGGCATGGCACCATCCAGCTGCTTCTCCCCTGTCCCTGGCAAGTGCCCTTTTGGCAGAGCAGAGCTGGGACCCCCAGTTAGGGAGGGTTTTTTAGGGTCTCTAATGCAGGAGCCCCCTCGGGCTGTGCCTCACCCCAAATCCAGCGTGGGGCTGTGCCCTGTGCCACCCACGCGCTGCAGGGGCTGGGGGGATTGGTGCCAAGCTGCTCTCTGGCAGGGATGGGCGTGGAGGATTTGCATTTCTGACAGGACAGATGTTTGCCTGCTTTCGTCCCAGGCATCTGCTCCCATGCTCTATTTTGGGCAGTGCTTTAAGGGCAGCACTGAGGTTACAGGAGGTTGTCAGCCTTATCCAGCAGAGGCCATCGAGGGATTTCTGGCTGTTCTTGGTTTCAGGCTAACAGAGGAAATGTGTGGAGGAGGTGTGTTTACCTCAAGGATGCTTGAACATTTCTGGAAGATTTTTCAGCTGCAGGACAGCATATAGCACCCTCTGGAACCCTGGAGGCACAAACCTCTCCTTTAGCTGATGGTCAGGCTTTAGGTCCAGAGATAACTCTGGCACAGGAGAGCATTTGTTCATTTCTGTGCCAGGTTTTTCTTCCCCAACCACTCTCATGAGACTCACAAAGGGCTCATTGCCATCAGCATTGGGAAGTGTCAGTGGGTTTGTGCAGTTTTCAGTAGGTTAAATATAGAATAGGTCTTTGCTGCCTTTTCCTTGAACATAACATTGATCAGTTCACGTCACAACTTCTCTCTGAAAAATCAAATAAAAGGGCTTGTTGAAATGGCTGGGAGGCAGGGGATGGTGTAGAGGAATTTCTGAGGAGATGTGGTATAGCTGATGATGTGTTTCTTTGTGCCTAAGATGCTTTTTTGAAAGAAATGTCTCCCAAGGCTATGACAGGAGTCTGAGACTCTCTTGGGCTAAAGGAGCAGCACTTTCCAAGTGTGTGAGACTTCATTTGGCACTGATAAAGAACACCTGAGTGAGAAAAAGGCAAAGAGTGCACGGTTCCCAACATTTGGTAGGGTATTGACACATTCAAGGCATTTATCATTAAATGCAGTGGAAAGAAAGCCACCAGTGTGTGAGCACTTGGAGATGAACAATTGCTGTGCTTGAGACTTTCTTGAGGTGAAAAACAACAGATCAGAGGAAAGCAGAAAGTTCCAGATTTATCCCTGCAGCGCCTGTGTGGGTGTGGGAGGTGGGATCCAGCCCAGGGCACACTCACCAAATCTGGGAACACCAAACCTGACCCTCAGAATGGGGACACTTCTCTTTGGGAAGCACAGTCAGATAATTAGATTTACTGAGAGCTATGAATTCACGTTTGGTGCAGGATCTGGCATAGGACAGTTCCTTTTCTCTGCTCCCTGTGCTAATATCTAATGCACAATCAGAGAAGTTGTAAGCACAACAAAAAAATGTGTGTCCAGCAATCTGTGGTCCTGGCACATGTCCTTAAGCAGCATCTTTAGGGTGTGTTGAGAAAGCTGTTCCAAATTGGTGGATGCTTTTGGATTATATAAAATTTTTGTGTTAGCAGCATTAGGTCCTCTAAGGAAATCACAAGATTGGTTTAAAATGCAAATATGCACATTATATGTATATATATGTAGTAATTTTACAGGGTTTTTGTCTTCAAATTTTTCAGCATTTGTCCATTATCGGAAATCTCTTCACCAAAAGGTTTTTTTAAAGGAAATTTGGAAAGAGATTTTTGTATTACCACATATGCCTGTTAAAATCGAGTCCTGCCTGAATATTTTGGTATTAGCCCTGGTGGTAACTGCATGAACCATGCTCACTACAGAAGATATCCCATATTTACAAACAAATAGCTAACGGTCTACTAATTAATCCAGACTTTAATTAGGCAGCCCCTCATTAATACTTTTCGAGTTTCCTGTAGTTTGTTGTCTTGTTTTTGCGGGGCCCAGCTTTAGTTAAACGCTCCCAGAACCGTTCCAAGGTTATGAAGCCATTTGGAAGACAAGATATTTTTAATTACATTTCAGGAGCTCCGGTGCTTTATTCCCCTGAGCAGGAAAGGAGATGAGGGCCCTGCCAAGGGACTGCAGCAGCCTCAGGGGCTGCCTGGCCTCCAGCAGCTCCCCCAGCACTGGGTGTGCGGATGCAGGACTCTGAAATGAGCAGCCTTGCATGGGGAAGGTGAAGGAGCCTTTCCTGGGGATCTTGCTGAGATGTTTGGACGTGCAGGGCACAGCAAAGCTCTGCCTCAGCCACCCAGAGCTGATCTGCCCACCAAAATACTGCCCTGGAGTGCAAGCTGCAGAGCTGATTGTACAACAGCTCCGTGATTTACCAGCAGCCTTTCCAAAATTGGTTTAGCTCCTCTAGAAGATTTTCTACTTTTTCTAACATTCCAAGAGTGTGTCTGTACTGTATGGGCAGAATCTGATCCTTTAGGTCAGACAAAAATGGGTAAATATTCATGGCAATTTCTAAGTGTGGTTGTTTGATAATGTGTGCCTGACACATGCAGGTTTGCTAAAGAAAGTCTTGATAGTGAACTCACCCTGCTTCTACTAGATATTTCAGTCTGATATTCAGGTTTTTTTTCATATTTAAATTCAATCTCCTGAAGCTTTTATTATATTTGACCGTGGTTTTCCTTCTAGGTGTTTTTATTTTCCAAGGCCAGGTGTAAGTAGGACTTTAACCAAATCAGGAATGCCTCACTACTACTTCAGCTGTGTTCCCAGGCAAAGCTTTACACCTGCAAAGGTGCACAATGAATTCACTTTTCACTTGTAGACAATGCACAAGTGGCTTTGTCTGGTACAGCTGTGCTTGTCAAGAATTTGGAGACTTATTAAATCAATATGTATAAGCTGAAGAAATGAAGATGTTTCAAAAAAAGGAAAACCAGAAGAAATTAAGTAATGGAGTAGCACGCACTAAATATTTGCAATGGGAAACTTGCTGATTAGGGGAGTAACTCCAATTTTAACTAAGAAATAAAAACAAGGCTTTGAAACAGCTCACACAGCAGTGTGCCACTAGCACAAAAACAAACCTCCTTTGGGCAGGCAAAGGGCAGATATATCACAAACACTGCTATACACAGATCTTGAGTTGAGAGCAAGTAGAGGACAGCATTTTTACCTTTGCTTTCATGTAATGCTGATTTTAGTGCTAGTTCCAATGCTGCTGCTGCCTGCCATGCAGAGGAGGTGGAGGTGGCATTTCTCACTCTGTGTTTGGAAGGTGTGATTGTTATTTGTGCAGAAAATCTGTCTGACAGGTAACCACATGTTCCAGTTCATCTCAGCTGGGCTATAAGTAGATCTTGTACCAAATGTGGTGACTCAGTTACTGAGCCTGATGCTGATGTCCCTGACATCTGCTTCAGCCCTTGTGTTCCCTAAAAATGGATTGGAATCATGCTTATGGGTGAATTTACATTAGGGTGACCCCCACTCCAATACTACAGGTCCCACTGGTATCTGTAGAAGTGCATTAGGATAGATTTGTCCCAGTGTGTTTTTTGTTGTTTGTCCATATCCAAGGACACAGCTGCAAAAGATTGGAATGGGTTTTCTGATGCATTAAGAGACTAATCTGTTATTTACTCTGGGAAAAGCAGTCTTATTTAACATTAAGTCCCAAATTTCCTTTATGTGTTTACCAGCCATCCAGAAGATTAGCAGCATTAAAATAGTGAGTGTCCCTTTTTAATAAATTATCTTCTGCCTCCCTTAGTTTGTGAGTAATGGAGTCCACCCTCCTGTGCCTTGTGTAGCACTTACCCAGGACAAGCATATTCTGGTTTTTTGAACTACAATGGGTCAAGATGTAATTCTAGCTGCTTTCACTACATGGATTCTTTGTTCTGTTAACCCAAGTCATGTCCCATTTGCTCTGTCTCCCATTTTCTCTGTCTCACATCTCACTTTGGACTGGAGTCTTGACTAGTGGCTTTAGTCTGTTTATAACCTGCAGTCTGTCAAGGAAAGTCTAAGGATAAATTGATCAGGAGGTTGCACATTTAGGGCTTTGGGATGACCCAAATGAGACCCTGGGACCAGGCCACTCTCCCAGCTGCTCTCTGGCAGTGACAACATTGCCCCATTTTCCTGGACACCACCAGCTGCATTATAACTGTGAGCTGTCCCTGTGACTTGGTTAAATCTGGCTTTCAAAAGCTTGGGGTAGAAACAGAGCAAGCCAGATTCAAACCTCTGGTGCCTGGGAATCTCCTGACACCAGAGTTCTTTGTCCAAGTTTTCTGCAGCTTTCAGGTCCCCTGCCAGACTGGTGACTAACCATACAAGTGATGCAAACTATTCTTATCTCTAAAATCATGCACAGATAAGATATATGTATATATAGCTACATTACTATAGGTTACATGCTGTGTGTCTCACACCATCTGTCACGTACATGTGTGGGTTTTGTTTAAGGGAAGATCTTTAAAAATCTGAATCATTCTTATCTGAAACTGCCTCAAAATGTTAAAATAATTTCAGAAGTGGACTTTGACTAATGATTCAGTATATTAGGGAAAATATAGCTTTGCACCCAGGCTTTGATCACAATGGAGTTTGATTGGCATCAACTTTTTTAGGATTTAAAACATTCCTTACTAAGCTTCAGGTAAAGGCTGTGTGGCTTTAAGAGCTTGGGAAAAAGATCCCCTTGTGCTTTTGCCAACATCCTGTTACAGATTTCTCTGCTCCCCTCATTCTTAATGATTTTAGAGGGAAATATGATGGATAGCAGAAATAAGATCATTCTATTTCCAGTGAAAGTTTTACTACATTGATTTCTTTTTCTCTGCGTTGCTGTTTGTCAAAAGCAGCTGATGTACAAAATTCAGGTGTCCCTGGGAATTCAGCCTGTCACTTCTGTTAAATTTTGACTACTGCTTGCACCATGAAAAACTTAACTGCTGTGAAAGGTGATTTATTTTTGCTGTAATGGCTGATCATTAATGGACTCAGTAGAAAACTGCACAGCACTAGAATAAAGCTCCTGTGTGTAACTCCAATGGCACTTATTTCTATAGCATAATGCTATGTTGATATAGCAACATTTGGTGCTTGTATCACTTTTTATTGTGGGATCTGAAGTATTGAGCAATATTATTCATGCTTCAGAACAGCCCAGTCAGTGCTATCATGCTGGCTTATTAGACAGGGAAGCTGGAACAAAGACAAGCAGAGATTTGGACAGAGATGTGACACACTCAGCCTTGCAAAGCCATATCTATGTGCCTGGGCTGAAGCACGTGCTTAATTCCAGCCCTGCTCAGTCACTTGGACATTTTACCAAATCTGAATCTATGTAACCAAAATTCCTGGTCAATCTGATTCACTGTCAGATGATTCTTCCTAAAATTCACAAGAAATCAGTGGGATTTGCATACAGGATTATTGTTCAGGTGTTCTGCTGGATGGGGCACAGGTGAGGGCACGTCCTTGAAAGCAGCTTATGGAGCACTGAGTGAGGACCTGGCTGTTCCCATCCTGGTTCTGTCATTTCAGGCAGCAGAGTTCATGGGCAATAAACTCACCACTAACAGGGAAATGCCAATTTTTGGACTACCTACTGCAGCTGCTGTAGCAAGTTGCCCTCTGGAGCTCCAGCCTTGCAAACAAAATAAATATTTACCTGTAGGCTGTTGTTAATGGAAGAATCCTTCCATTCATGTTTACACTGGAAATACATGCAGTAATTTGGTTGATAGGGTTTGAATGCTCTTAATGCACTTTACTGTAAGAACTCTGAGTGAATGGCAGCCAAGGCAGTGGGGAAACACAGCTATTCAGAAAAGTGTGGTTAATTTATTTACTTACCTTCCTGGAGTGCTGATTTGCTGGTTTTCTTCTTAAAAAATACTGGAGATCCAGACAACATAAATAATTCAGTATGCGAGCATCACATTTCTGGGAATGCTAGCATGGAAATTGTTAAATACACATTTAATTTAAGCTTGATTAGGCAACTGATTCTGTTGTAACACAGTGATAATTAAAATGTGGTGTTGTGAGGTTTAAGCCATTCCAGGGACCCTGTGCTCCAAGTGCAGCATGGCTAATTAGAGGGGTTCCCTTTGGATGCCTCAGAATGGGAGGCAGCACCTGGGATCCCAAGTGTGGGGCTTGGAAGGGTGGTGGGAGAGTGGCTCACCAGTGGGAGAGCTGAAATATTGCAGAGGCAAAGGAAGCCTCCCCTCCTGCTCAACTTGTTTCCCTGCAAGGGATGCCTCAGCAGTGGCCGTGGAGTGGTATAGCCATGATATTTTCTGAA
>WBNQ01054776.1:0-11901 GCA_013401375.1 Spizella passerina | reverse complement strand
AAAAAAAAGAAAAAAATAAAAAAGCCAAAGACTGACTTCCCTCTGGGCTCTAAACAAAGCAAGTCTTCTACATGTCTAGTGATCCATGAGCCATCACGAAATGTTCGTGTTGGTGATTCATTGCACCGTGACCAAACACATCACCAAATGCAACCCGCTCCAAAGACAAAAACACACACACATACACAAGACAACTTTTCACTCTTTCTCTGGAATTAAGAGCTTCCTGCCAACTACATTATACTCTGTTTTGAGCCAGTGATCCAACACAGACAAACTTGTCTTGGGAACCTTGGCTTGTGTTTCATCAAACAACTGACGTTGCTAACAGGCTCCCTGTTGAGCAGCAAGGATCAAGTGCCTCTCAGGAGCAGACCCAAAAGAAATTTTACTTAAAGATTGCTGCTTTTTAAAATAACTTTATCTTTCAAAACCAACTGCATGCTCAAGTCTGACTTGTAGCAGAGGCATTGAAAGTCAAACATGAAAAAAGGGTCCAGCTCCAGTCACCCTGTGGACAACAGAGACTGTGCTCAGGACGTGGCCACTATGCCACAGTCCATTGTTACAATTCATGTCCTGAAAATACTGTGGCAAAACTCAAATACCCAATGCTTTATCATGCATGTAGTTATGCAAACATTACTCAGTGTTGGGATATGTTCATAAGACCGTGTAGCTAGGTATGTGTTTGTTTAAAACCTGGGAGGAATGCCAGACCTATATTTTCCTGCTTCCTGTTGATTAAAGGAACAGGGCACAGTTGAAATTTGTTGTGCAATGAGCAGCATGGAGTCCTAAAGAGTGTGGGAAATGAAGACTCCATCACTCACAGGAGCCCCATCCTCCCTTTGTGCATACAAATCTGTGAGAATTATACTGGATTATGGGAACAGCCTTGGTCAGGACAGGAATACTGGTTGGGAATAAATTCTAAATTGAAGGGACTAGGTCAGCCTTGTTTTAGCAGGATGATGGTTAGCATGTCAATTATATTTGGTTTTAAGCTGATCCAGCTTAAACAGTGCAAATACTAAAGGTTAACTGGGCAACAGTAGGGAATAAAGATGCAAAGCACCTCAATATTAGTGTGCTATCTGTCCTCTACTCATGTAGCTGTTGCTGGATTAAAATACCTGATTTATGTACCTTGTAATAATTACATCTTCAAACTGATCACCCAGTTGTAATCCCTTGATTAGTGTAAAGCTTTGCTTGGTGAAGGTACATTCAAAGTTAATGTCCCAGTCTACTTTGTGGACAGCTTTTATGTAAAGGTGCTGATCTCGGCTGTCTGGGATGTGGTGGTGTCTAATCATATTTACTAGGCCATCTTCTCAGTCATATCAAGGTCTCGCATGCAATTTCTTTTTTGCAATGGAAGCCTGTGTGCAGGCTGCTGCCTTGACTGATACCTTGAGTGATGAACCTCAGACCTTGGGGGAAACAAACCTCAGGGATCTATGTGCCGCTACAGTTTGAGCTGAAGATCACTGACATGGTAGCTGTGAGCTGTAAAACGCCTCTGTGCACAGATGGGATCTGTATCACATCCCACAAGGGGTTTGCACTTCAGTTCAGCCAAGTCTGGCTACCTCAAGCAGATGAAATTTGGCCATGGGGCTGAACAATGAACTGCTGTGTTAAACTACTGGTTTAATGAATAAATAGCTATGAACACCACTATCAAAATAGTCTCTTAGTCTCTTTGCCTTTATTCTCATTCCTACAGTGATGGGAATAGGAGCAGTGTCAGTTTGTGACTTGTAACCTCTGTGATGTGACAAGGTTATTAACCTTTTTGTCAGTCTAAGCCACATTGAGAGACTGAAGCAGAAAACAAGGATCAGCTTTCTTTAGCAGCACCCTCCTGTGTTTGGGTGCATGCATACTCTGCTACAGCAGTGACAATTCTATCTATGTCAAACCTTTCCCTTTTAACATATTCATATACATTAATGAAAATTTAACATATTTTGCATAGATTTTATTTCTCTGTTGCGATGAAAATAGTCACAATGTTGGCAACTGTCTCAGAATATCTGGCCACGGGTCTAAGGCAATGTTTGGCTGTTCACTGTGCAACTCCCTTGATTGCAATATGTTTATACTATTTCATTAGTGTTAAAGTAATGAAATAGTGAAGTAGGCACACTGTCTTCTCTTCACAGACCCAATGCTGCAATGAACAATCTGTTGAAGACATTAAAACACTTACAGAAAGTAATAACCTGACTGCACACATTCAGGGCAGATTTTGTAGGTGTCTCATGATTGTCCTAATCTCTTTTGAACATGTGGCAGCCTCCTGGTGGCTTGGCAGGAGGATTCTGCTGCACCCAGTCCCACCAGTCTTTGATAGGTGGTCTTCACCTTCCTTTTGGAGGAGGCTATTCAATATCTGCTGCATTTCATTACATAATTGATAGGGGAAGAATATTCCTGGAGTTATTAGCTGCAGGGAAGACCCTGAGATGCAGCAATTTGATCCACATTTGGCCCATATTTAGCTCATTTTTGGAAAGAGGTTTGAGTTTGGGCATTATTGAGTTTTGAATATTGGGATTGATTTAGTTCCTCTTTCGAGTGTTAGTTGGGCTGAAAATGTGGATAAGACAAGGTTTGTTCAAAAGCAGTTCTGTTAACTTGTTTCAGACCTGTTATGTTTCATGACATGAGAACTCAGCACTCTCAAATGAGTTCCTCCCACAGGCCCACCGTGCCCGGGCTGCTCCCCAAGGCAGACCTCACTCCAGCTCCTGGCTCCCAAGGGTGCAGCTGCTAAGCCACAATTGCCTGCTCCTAAATCGATTTCAAATCCTATTTTTCCCAGGAACCAAATTCATTCCCAGCCTTGCTCAGCCACGGAGCTCAGGCTGACAGAAGATTTATGACTAGCCTTACTTTATTAAGGCAGGATAACAAACAGAAAAGGTTTACTGTCAATCGAGCAGTGGTCAGTTGTTCAGCTCCTGGAATCCCATAACCCTCAAGCTGCCAGTGTCTTCTGTATACATTTATTTACTTTCTTGTATCTTCCAGCATATTGCTGGGTATTCTCTTTTACCATTCCCTTTCTAAAGGGTTACACACTTTTCCCAAGCCCTAAGGAAGCACACAAACTCCAAGTCTCAGCAATGACAGGTACTCAGGTCAGACTGTTTCTTTTAAGGCTGTAGATGTGCTTATCCTGATCCCTGGATGGACAACAGACATTCTGCTCATTTGTCTGGTATTTGAGCCCTTAGCAGTCACACTCTTCTCTTTACTTCAGTTGCTCAATTGTAATGATTAGACTTGCAGCTTTCCAGGCCCCTGTTGCATGGCATTAACCTCTGCCTGGCTGCAGTCTGCAGCTCCAGCATTTGCAACACAAATGCACCTGACAAGGGGCCTGCAGCCCTGCCAGTGCCTGCCACAGTTGCCCCATAACCAAAGTAAGACTGCACCAAGGTCACCCCCAAGCTGCAGCTGCAGACCCCAACCCTGCATCTGTCATTCCCTTGGGTGCACCCATTATACTCCTCTCTTCATCCATCACTTTTGATCAGCCCTTTGGAGTCTCGTGCATCAGCAGTCAGGTGAGTGGTCTGAGAGCAGCCATTTGTTCAGAAAGGGATTCTCTGCCCCTCTGTACAGACTTGTCTCCATCCACTCTTGTTCTTGCTCTCCTGTGTACTGAAAACCTTCCTCTAACCAGCCTGTAGTGTTTGGTGCAGGCTTCCACGTAAGAGCAAAGTATGATAAGGTATCCGCAGCAACACCCAATTAAAGTGAAGTAAAAAAAGGAAAGCTTTTCAAGGTTAAATATATAGCAGGAGGTGATTTAATTACTCACAGGGTAGGGGGATTGAGAGCCCAAATAGCCAAATCAGTGCAGCTGGAATAATGACACCCAGCAGCCTCCCAGGAAAGCACAGAGGAGAGATAAGTCTGTCTCGAAAGAGGCTTAAGATAACTCACATTATATCGCATTTGCTGTGGGCTAAGCCTGAACACAGGACAGTTGCCATGGCTTAGCTGATGTGCAGTAACTTCTTTAACTCTCATACCTCAGTCACATGTGTGAGCCCTAAGATTGCAGAAATACACACTAGATCAGATTTGCAGAGTTCCATAAAAACAGACAGAACTTAGAAACGCAGGAAAAGAAAACAGAAATTGGTTCAGGAAGAGAAACAAAACCAGTTCCTTCAGGATTTTTTTGTAGACTCAGTTCAAATTCCTGCAACAACTTAACCCTGAATTAGTGTGACATAAAAGAAAGGAACCATTACAAGAAGAGTGAAATTCAATGATGTTGTTGTTAACATAATGTAAAGCTAAACATAAATTTCAGTTGTGTGCTAAACTAACTGGGTGAAAAGCAGAATGAGGAAATGGGTGCTTTGGCGAGAATAAAAAATAAATCTGTGCTTTGGGAAGCAAGAACAACATCCAGGTTTAGTGACAGAGCCATGGAAACAACACCTTTTCTCAGTTTTTCCCATAGGGCTTGTTCATAGAGGTCAAATGTCCTTCAGGTCAGAGAGCAAAGAATGGTGCAGCTCAAGATTCTCATGTGTGTCTTCCAGCACCAGCTCCAATGACCACAGTTAAAGTGGATTGTTTCAAGAGCAGAAGTTCAAACACTCCCATAATCAATGACCAAGGCACTCTCATCCAACATCAGACCTAAATACAATTTCTTGCTTCAAATCAGACAAGAAAGGGATCTGAACATCATCTCCCTGTACCCTAAGTGAGAGCTGCATGTGGATTTAGGTCAACTATAAGCAGCAGAGACAACAAGACCTGTACTACAGGCAGCAGACATCCATGGTCCTGCTTCTCATTTTGTCAGAGTTGGAGCTGAAAACCTAATCAGGGCTGTTAGAGCAGGGAATGAACCATTTCAGAATAAGCAGCTGTCATCCCCACCCCTTCCTCTGGTAGCAGCAAGTCTGGCACTCCTGAACTGTCCTCCCCACTTTCTCCATAGTCCTATCCCTCCCTTCATTCCCTTCCTCCCTTTCTGTGGTAGAATGAAGCTAGGTTTCAACTGCAGGCAGGAAAATTCATTTTTTCTGATGCTGCTGAGATGCCTTAAGCTGAATCTGGTGTAAGCACAACTCTTTTGCTTATTAAATCTCATCTTATTCCAAACTATATATACAAAAGATCACAAAAAATGTACCATCTGCAAAAAAAGAGAAAAGTTTTGTTTGATTCTCAGCATATTCACAAACTATAAAATAAAAAGTCATGTTTTCCAGTCCAATGAAAAGGATTTTTCTGTCTTTTCTTCAAAAGACAAAAACTGGAAAATCTTAGAAAGGTGTGAAATAAATGAGTGATATCTTATAAATCAGGATGAAAGAGACATAGATGATCTCAAAGATGAGTAGAGAAAAAAGATTCATGAGAGATCACTAAGTACATTAAAAGCAGTAGCTGAGGTAGAAGCCACTTGGTGTGAAACCTCTGGTTTCAGCAAATTCTGCATCAAAATCCCTTCGTTTTTATTGAGCCCTCCAAAAAGTGCCCCCCAGCGGGAGAAAAGTGTGGTATGCACTACACGGGAGAGTCCCAAAAAGCAAAGAAAAGGCAGAAATTAGCTCTTAAGACAAAGTGGTTGCCTGCTGGGTAAAAAGGAAAAGGCATAACTGAGGAAGACATGATGACCTTGTTGCCTGGAAACATTTAAAATGTGCTTTGTTAGTGACTTTCCAGTTGGCTGGGATGGACTTGGCAGTGCAGTACAAGCCAGAGGTGTTGGCTGATTGCGAGCAACGCGCCAGCGGCTCCTTTTCCGCGGGGTCACTCTGCCCTTTGTGTCAGGACTAATTTGGCTGGTGAAACATTCTGCACCACATTTGCTGCTCCAGAGCACCTGTGGTGTTTAGCACCTGCCCTGCTGCAGAGTTTCCTAGAGGGGAAGGGAACTGCAGGCTACCTGAGCAGCTTCGGCAGAAGCCTTTCCCATTCCAAAGCCCTGTCGTGCTGAACACCAGAATAAGCAGCCTGATTAGTGCTGAGCTGCTCCTCTGCACACTGTCTTTGCTAACCTTGGAAATTCAATTAGAAATTATTTAATCTGGGCTGATTCTGTTTATTCATTTAGTTTGAGCTGAAGTATATCCTATGCTTACGAGATGAGTTGATTGGGCAGTTCTGGATACTGCAACATTTTCTAAGGGAACAAATATTCTTGTATTATTTTACTGTTGTACTATCAAGGATGCTCAGATGGTTTTCTCTGATCTTACCACAAACATCATCCTTCAGTCTCAGAATAAAAATGTGATCTCTGCCTTGGTACATTTCATCTCCCAGTATTTCCTAAGAATGTGTTCAGCTTTGACCCATTTTACCTCATGTTCAGGTAAGTTTTCTTTACTTATAAGAGTTTATCTAAGGATGAACATAGTGGCTTGATAAACATATGATTAAAACCAAATGACAAAGCACAATAATAGAACTAAATAAAAGGGAGTTCAATGGCAAGCTTCTGATAGAGAAAACCGAAAAAATATCTTGCTCCAAATTCTGTTCATAGGTTTTCCACTTGTGGGACTTCTGCATTTATATAAATTACCATCTCCTCTGCAAAAGATTATTAATCTTTTTTTCCCGGGGAATGATGAAATTTGTGGCGTTGCTCGTGTTGCCTTCTACTGAGGAGTGCTAATGCTTGTCATTATTTGGGCGAGGTTACCACAGGTGGAGAAATCAGAGAGTGAGGGCTGGGTTGTATTCTTAGTGTTTTGTCACCTCCAACTAGATGGTAGCAAAACTTGCAACAGCAGCTGTCATGGTCAAAAAGGTGAGGAGTCTTTTTCAGCATCAATAAGAACTGTAGTGGGTCTCAAACTCTAACAAACTGGAAGGAATCCTGCTTTGCCCTTCCATCCTTTAACATCATTCACTTCACAAACTAGACAAAGCCCACAATTTTATTTTCATCTCAGTATCTTGAACAGATGAGTAGGCAATTAAGCCTTTTCTGTGCCCTACAGGAGAAGTGGATGCAAACAAGAAGATGAAAAAGAGTGTTTTTGACACACCATGCCTTTTGTAACTTGCAGGACAGTTACTGCAGGCAATTGAACTATTTCTCTGGAGATTTTTTTTTCTCAGATACTTTTACATCTGGCTTTTAATGCAGAATTCATTAGCACTTTAAGTCATAATAATGGAAAGTGCATTGAGATCCTGAAACAAAAACAGTTGTTATTACAAAGTATTAAACATTGAGTAAAAGAAGCAGCTCCTCAGTGGTACGTAACAGTTACAGCTTTTATTCCACAAATCACTTAAAGCTACTTATAACTACTATTATTAGGCATAAAAGCCCACTTGGGCTTTATGAATTCTGGAGAACTGAGACAAAAATATTGCTTCAAAGAGAACAGCGTCTTGATCATCATACATTTTTTGGCCCCTGTTCAAACCTGGCCGTAAAAAAATGGAGATTATACCAGCCAATTGCATAGAAAAAAAGAGTCTGAAGATTTAAATACAATGTATCTACAAAGATTTTATTTTAATTAGAACATAGCAGAATAACAGCAGCAACCTGCAGTGATATCATCAAATCAAGCCTGTTTCTATGGGAACACCACCAACTCCCAGAAATTATCGTGTCAGTTTGCCATAAATAGAAAAAAAAGGAAAAAAAAAAAGAGAAAAAGGAGAAAGGAAAGGGGAAAAAAAGATTACAGAAGAAAGAGAATGAAGAGATTGAAGTTCTCTCCTTTTGATATTTATTGCCAACATGTTGTCAAGTTTTATTCTAAAATAAAGTAGTGAAGTAAAAACATCAGTTGCACTGCTCCTGCCACTCATTCGAGGCCTTCTGAAGACTTTCTAAAGTGTTTTGTGGAAACAAAACTTATGCAATGCATTGTTCTATACTGATCTCCCTGCTTCCTTCATTTTCTATAGCATGAGTGAGCTCAGGATTGCTGTAGGAGAGAGAAATACTTTTGATCATAGATACTTGCTCTGTTTCCTCATTTCCATTTTTCTGCTAGCTCTGTAATTTGAAGGTCTGGCCTGAAAGGGATACAACTACGGAGAAAGAAAAGTAAACAATGATCACAAAACCAGAAATTATTATTTCACTCCTTATGCTTATCTGATTGTCCCCCTTTCCCAGCAATCTTCTTTCCAATAGCTACCTCCATCCTGGTGCCTTCAGTAATCTCATAAACAAAGGGAAACCACTCAAGTTCCTCCCAGGAGTACCTAGAGAAGTCATTTCCCTTTGGGACTCCAGTCCAGCAGCATTTCTGCCCTCTGACACTCAGCAAGCTTGTTTCTCTGGCTCTCCTCACCACTGACACAGGCTCCCTTCTGTGGAAGTAGTGCCTTTCCAAAGAGCAGCCCAGGCCAGGAGGAACAGATTCCTGGAACTGTATTCCCAGCTGTGAAACTCTCTTGCTTATGGTTTGTGACTATTTTTTCCTAAGTGCAAGATGTCTGTTCTATTCTCAGTGATTCTCTTTAATTTTTCCCTCTCCAGCCATTCCTCCTGCAATTATCCATTATAATATTTTTGAGTCTTGCCATATTGTTGCTAGTAATATTTCCTGAATGTCACACTATAACTTGTATTATTTGCTTTATATGAGAAGAAATCCTCCACTTAAAAGTAGTCCATGATAATAAATTATTATTGAATTTTACCTCATTGAATTACTAAAATAATAATGTCACTTTCATCAAAATGAGACAGTGATAGTAACTGCTGCTGAGAATATTGGCAGTGAACTTGATGATAGTCCTTCAAGTGCAATTTTCCCCCTTAACAACTTGATTGAAACTCCTATCTGCATACAGCACAGCAGAGGGCATGCCCTTCTTCATATCCCCACAATGAGTCTAAAGTACTGTATGTGAGCTGGGAGAGACAGCAACTACATTTCAAAGAGAAAAATGCTTTTAAACATATATTAAATGGTTGATTCCACCACTTGTAAAGAATATGTGTGAACTCACTTGCTCCGACAGGTATTATGGAATTTTTTCATCTGCAGCAGAATGTAAAATTTCAGATTTTGTTGTTAGGTACTGAAATGCTGAACAGGCATTTACTAACATTTTATTTTCATCATAGAATGGCTTGAGTTGGAAAGGAACTTAAAGATCATCCTGTTCTAACCCCCTGTCATGAGCAGGAAGATCTTTCACTAGACCAGATTCCTCAGAGCCCCACCCAGTGTGGCTTTGAACGCTTCCAGAGAAAGGGTATCCACAGCTTCTCTGGGCAACCTCTTGAACTGCCTCACCACCCTCACAGTAAAGAATTTGCCGGTTTCAAAAGAGAAATCTTAGTTTCAAACAAGGCTATAATTTTCTTTAGACACAAAGGGCCAAAATATTACTTCAAAGAAAATCTGAAGGATTTTCAATAATATATCTACATGTTAAAGCTGAAAATTTACTTACGCAAATAAATCATGAGGCCTGCTGCCCGCATGCCTCCTATTATCCAACGATACAGACCAACCCCTCTATATGAGCATGATTTTAAGGACTGCAGAGTTGAACAGTATTTCAGGTTTGACTGGTGGTGAACTAGACAGAGAAGAGGAGCACTCTAGAGGCAGAGTACAAGGAAGTACAGTAATTTGCTGAGAACAATCAGTTATGGCTGAGTTACCATCAGGAGCTGTAAGGACAATCTGGTAACTTGTACTCAAGATGTGAACTCTCACCTCATTTTGACTACTTGCACAAGCAGCATTAATAGCTGTGCATGCCATGGTGTAGGAGACTTCCATTTGCTGTTCTGGGTAAACTCTGAGCTAAATCCTGTGCTTGACATCAATGCTTAGAAACAGAAGTCCTCAGAATAATAGGCCCAGCATGTAGAAAAACACTCATGCTGATTCTCTGCTACAGTGTGATAGCTGAAGCAAAAGGAATTTCAGGGGGTAGGGTGGGAAGGAGGGGAGGGGGAGCCGAGGGGGGAAAGTCTTACAAAGATCACAAAGTATCTTTCTATTTCAAAAAAGAGAAAGCAAAGGAAAGCATCCTCTTCAAATACACTATTTGTGCCTCCTAATTATTAGCTTCAATTAGGCTCCCCCTGGTGGGGATGAAAAGGGCACGCTCTGAAAAGTGAGAGCCTGAAATGGTATTCTGATTCTTGCCCTATTTCACTTTTCACCCTAATTGCAGACTAGCACCGGGCATGCTTTCAGCTCATTATTCTCTACAGAGCCCTGCTAATGGTATTTCATCTACTGCCTAATTCTACAGCTTTAACATGGAAAAATTCCTTTCAAATTCAATACCAATGAGAGCAAACAGTAGGTCTGCCTCTCTGCTTTTTGTTTAGCTGTTCAGTAACTGGATAAACATTAACCAGCTGGATTCTGCAATTATAATTTTTTTAAGGTACTGTAAATGCTTGCAACAGCATAGTATCTGGCAGCCTCACAAATATTAATGAATGCATTCTTGTTCCACTCACACTATTAAAAGTGATTAAGTACTTTCACAGAGGTCATGCAGAAAATGAATGGCAGAACCAAGCACCGAGGAAAATCCAAAGTTTTTTCCTAAGGGATACTTTTTAAAACATCCCACAGCACAAACAGAAATAAGCAGAAGAAATGCAATTAGAGAAAGAATTGACATTGGGCACTAATTATTTACTAGGACCCTGAATGTATTTATACTTCATTTCCAATGAACTCAGCAAACAGCTTGCTCAACAAGATCAGGAGTAAGGGTTTAGGATTTGGATTAAAAACACAGAAAAAAAGTAAACACTAATACCCCTCTCTAGGGAAATCATCTCTACTAATTATTTGTCTACAGCTTTCCTCAATATTGCTGTCTAAACTGCATTTGTAAACATGGCTCCATTATTCTGTAACAAGCAAATAATGCCTTTTTAGGAATTTCTTGCTAAAACGTATTAGAGAAAATTAAAGTTCTGAGCTATTATTAATTCTCTATAGAAAATACTTTATTTTTACCAATAATAAGGGAAAGGTAAATATTTGGAGATAAAAATATGGGAATATCTCTGTTCATACATAGGAATGTCTCTGTTAATTGTGTTAGCTCTAAAGCCAGCAAAGTCATCAAACACAATGGCTGAGACTTTTATTGTAACAATTTTCAAATGTTGAAAGCTATCAAGAAGTGTAATCGAATGGCACCCTGAAAGGAAGAAGCTTTTTTTTTATTTTTGCTCCTCAGCTTGTAAGTTTCATGCATTTTTAATGCAAATTGTTTTTCACATTAGTCAAAAATGCCTTGACCTCTGGGTATTTTTGTTATATTTTACAAATGCATGCATAAACAAAGACAAATACAAATGTATTTACATTTTTGAGACATATTTAGCCTTGATCAAAGTTTGTTTTTTTTATTTGTGTGTTAAAGTTATGTGTTTTGTTTGTGTTCAGTGGTGACCAGAAAGCTTTACATGTGCTTCTTATTCAAAACACCAAGGCACAAATGCTGTAAGAAGATTTTCAGCTTTTTCTTATATTGTCTGGAGAGGAAAAGAAGTGTAAGTACTTAGGATAAGTATAAGCACTTCTTTGGCAAGTATTTATGTTGGCACATGCTAGCAAAGCCTGAAAGATTGTTGTTCTCAAAATCAGTAACCATGCCAAATAGTTCTGATTCTTTCTCTGTTTGGGACACACCAACTCCGTTTCATTGGTTTCATTTATTTCAGGTACTTTTCATTTTCTTGTATGGGATTTTAAGTAGTCTTAAAGAAGACAGTGTCATAAACACATTTTTAGCACAGGAAAGTATTTTTAACTTAGAGATGGTCAATGATATATTTGCTAAGAATTATCATCATCTAGTATTGAACAAGATATGAACAGGAGGAAACTCCTAAGAAGTTATGTGTGGGGTTTTGTTCTAATTTATATTTGTTTGTAG
>WBNQ01054775.1:0-21273 GCA_013401375.1 Spizella passerina | reverse complement strand
TCTCCCTTCCTTCCTCTCTTCCTAGTCAGCATTTTTGAAGTTTATATCATACTCAACTCTGGAATTTCAGTAATGCGCTTGGAAATTGCTCCTAGAGGCCAAACTTTATTCTTTTATGTGAGTTATTTTTTGTTTCATTCTTGAACAGGCATTTCTTGGAAGCACAAGTACTCACAGAACCATAGCACAAGGCAATCATGTAAATATTAATATTCACACAGCATTGAAGATTACAAGATAATTAGAAGCTATATAACCATGTAACTCAGTTTATAAAGAGTATGACAGTTATAGGGCCAAATTTTGTCTTTCTTCCAGGCCTGACTCCTTGGAATCTCTTTTTTCCTCTTTGTTTATGAGGAATTAATCATTTGGAACCTGATCCAAAAAGCTCTAGGGTCAATGCAAGTCCCCCATTGACTGCAGCAGATTTTGGTCTTCGATTAAGTAAACTCTCTTGAGTCCTTGGCAGCTCTGACCTCAAGCACATTACCAACCTCCTGGTACCCCATCCCTCACCAACATCAAAGCGAGATGTCAGAAAACTTCCACATGGGATTCACTCTTGGAACAGATAAGAGGGTCAGGCAAAGCCCTCCATTTGGAGAGAGGACATGCATGTCCTCAAGAACATTAGGTCACATACTGCCACAGCCTCATTAATGAACTAATTAATGAGGCTGTGGCAGTCAGTGACATAATTAATAAACTAAACTACGATGTCTGGGGGTCCCCTGCCTGGCTCTACTCCCACCTGGTAGCACAGGCCAGGTCCTGGCAGACAGTGACACTCACATCTCCCCAGAGAAGCAGAGGGTCTGTGGGGCTCTGCTGCAGTGGGAGTTGTGAAACAAGGCTTGGCAGGCACAGCAACAGGAAAGAGTGTTTCCAGCTTCCCCCTCTCCTCACCAGTCACCACTTTTGATCAGACGTTGCTTTTTTTGGTAGCATCTATTTCTTTTTCTGGCTTGCACACAGTTAAGAAGTCAAACAAACAAATTACCCACCCGAATACAGCCCTTGGTGGATTTAGAACCTATTGCGTTATGGGAGTTTACATTCAATCTCTGTTTTTACAGATTTATTGCTTTAACTGTTTTTCTTCTAGCTGTAGAGCATCATGATAAGCAGATGCCAATGGACAGATTTTCTCTCACATATTGCAAGAGCCCTTGACCAAACCCAACTGTCAACAGACTACATCCATTACTGAAAAAAAGGATGTGTTTTAGACTAGAAGAAAATTCACTGGTAAATAGCAAATAATAAATATTTAATACTGGGTGCTTTTTTTTCTTAGAAACCATAGAAAGACAGTCCTTAGTTAATTATGTTCACAGGGAGGCATTTCAGAGATGTTCACAGAGTAACTGCATCACTCTGCTGGAACAGTGAGACCTCAAATAACATTTTATGGCATTCCCTCAAAACCAAAAGAACCTCCTTGAATACCTTTTCACCGTACTTTTTGTGTGCACATGTTCAGTAAATCCCAGAAAAGTTGCAGTGAGTCTTTTGAAGTTAAAGTGTTTCTCAGGTAAATATATGTGCTTGAGGTTCTTATTACTACAGTATGTTCTGAAGTTGTCTCCATCCCATAGTTCTGGAAGACTGGATTGAAACAGATCTTTTTTAAAGCTAGTATGTCACCATCACAATATTGGATGGTATCCAAAAGAAAGCGATTCATGAGGTGAATTTTAAGTTGTTCACATTTTACAGTGATTCAGATATGTCTTATTCCTTCCTCTGCCCATACACAATCTGTGCCCTGGGGCTGAGGTTTCACAATGCTACCATGTCCCAGCAACTTATTCCCCACACCCTGTGTTGCTCTTCCCTGACTATTTGCATGCTCTCCAGAACAAGCTACTTCATGTTTTGGGCAAAATTTCACCAGTAATTAATGTTTGACCTCCAGCTAGTTTGTGAATTAGTTTCAATTACATGTGTAAATAGATAATTTAAAATCTTGTATTTAGTGTTAAAATACAAATTGTGAAGGCTTTCTCCTGAAGACTTAGACAACTTTGTATGTATTCATTGAAGAATGAATTCCAAAAAACTACCACTGACTGGAATCTAGTGTGTTCTTTTTGCAGTCATTTTTAAAGCCAATGTATCATTCATTTGCATTAGTTTTCACAAATAGCAGTCCCTCACTAACCCCTGAAACTAAATACATAAAGCAGGCAGAACTGAATTTTGGCTTTGATACCGAATAAAGATAAAGAAAATGGTTTACACTTATGAATTTCCGCTGCTTATTTGCAATTTTATTTGCATGTAAATGGTCAAGATTCAGTTCAATAATTACTGACTGTTCAACCCGATGGGAAGAAGTGATGTGAATTGCCTCCATGCTCCCACTAATTTTGACTGTGTCAGGAAGTCATAGTGAGGGACAAGAGGTGGCCATGGAAGGGAAGCTCTCTGATGCTTCTGAGCAGTGCTGGAGCTGCAGAAACAGCAGTAGCCAAAGCTTTGAAGAAGCAGTAGTTGAACTTCACAAACATAAATTCAACACTGTAGTACATTTTTTCTGGAGTGTCTGTAGTTTTATGTTCTTCTGAACAGCACTATGTCTACATTTCACAAAAAAATGGAAAACACTTTATTCTAAATCTAAAAGTTAGAGGCTCCATCCTTTCAAATAGACGGTCTCCAGTCTTCTAAAAATTGTGTTGCCATAGATATCCTGTGGGGCGCATCATGTTACCACATCATTTCTACAAACTTTGAATTGTATAAGCATATGACTAATTGAAGTCAGTCAATGCCAACAGCCATAGAAAAAGCTCTTACTTCAACTGAGAAGAGAGATATTTCATGTTCAAACTTTACAGCAAAAGATAAGAGGGATACAGGCTTGCATTTGGAAAACAAGTCACAACTTTACACCGCAGCTCCTGAGTGAGGCATCAGGACATAAGGCAAAGAATATCAGAATGAGATCTGGGCAATGAGGTAGCAATTTGGACATTTTCACCAAATATTCAAAAAGTTGAAAAAATAATAAAATATCTCCCAGCATGTACATTAAAACCATGAGCAAGCCAAACGGTTCCTTTATATTGATTTTTAATGCAAAATAATATATATTAGGCACATTCAACTAACAGTAAAATCATTAAATTTGACTGTGGATCTGGAAAGCAGATTTTTTTAAAAGTCATATATACTCTTTCTGATGATTTTTATAATATTCAATGCATCTGTCTCATGGCAGCAGACAGGATGATTCAGTACCTTACCCCAAGGATGTTGCAGCAAATTTTCCAGGGTGCTTGCAGGAGGGCTCTGTCCCTTCATGTTCAAGTCTGTAACAAACTCTCTTGATGACACCCAGATATGAAAAGAAAGCTTTCTCTTTATATCAGTTTATATCAGTTCTCAAACCTGTACAACACTACCTTTTCTATTGCATTGTCCCTTATCTTACCCAGCTTTGTACTTTCAGATGTCCATCCATAAATCAATTAAAAAATAATTCTCTCCAAATGCAGCCTTGTCATTTACGAAAAATCACACTATAGAGCTTGTTTGACAGAAAAAAGATTAGCTCCTAGTTTGATTAAAAGTGAATGCTAGAACATCTTTTGAGGCTTAAATGTGACATGGCCAAGTGTGTCAGAATCTTTGTTTCTCTATGGGGTTGATTATCCCCATGCCTAGACATTATCATTGTCACTGAGCCCATTCATGAATTCAAAAACAAGGGCATTTATTACTGTAGAAGCTGGCAGGAAATTCTAAGGTATGGAGCATGAAAACTGTGAACCACAGAAAAGTAGGCACTGCCAGCTCTGACACCAAAGGAAAGCTCAGAGGCCACAGCTCCCATCTGAGCAGCAATAGGCCCATGGAGGACATGCCATTCACCTAGCTCTGCCTGGAGGTGAAAGGAGAATGACAAGGAAATTTCATCAGGAGGGAGCTGATCCCTTCAATGAGGACCAGGCTGGCCCTGGAAGGTTCCCCCCAAGCTGCAGATGGAAAAGACAGAAAAACCCTGCAAGGCTTTTGGGGCAATGAAAAGTCAGCTGAAACCAAAAAGATTCTGTTAGATATGAACATGCTGTGATTAGATTAAGTGTTCTCTTTCTGTAATTTCTTCGTTTACTTCTTTTATAAACATTTGTAACTGTGTTGCCTATATTGGATGCTGTAAGTACTTCTCCTGGCATACCTCCCAAAACTCTCCTTTAATTTAAGCCAGGCTAAGGTAGCCGGGTAAGATCAAAGTGTTTTTCATCAAGACTGGTGAATTTAAAAACATGAATATTAAGAAACTGTCTCATGTATCCAGCTCCCCAAAATACTTCAAGAGAGAGGGTAAAGGATCTGCCTTTACAGAAACTTCATGAGCTGACAGAAGACTTGGCCTGGCTAGGAAGGAGAAATGATCCTGTGAACCTGGCCTTCCCTGGCACACAGCAAGGTGGTGGAAGCAGTCCTGTGCCCAAGGAGCCTCCAGGAGATTTTTCTAAAGGAAAAGCATTTTTATGTTCCATGATTGCACGTGGCAGACAGCACTAGACAGTTTGGCAGACCTGCCACTCTCAGAAGTCACACAACTCTCTTTATTTGCAAAACCTACCCTGGAAAATCAGTGCAGCTGAAAAAAATCTGGGAAGGTTCTGAGTGTGCAAAACCTGTAGTTTCACAGTTCAGCCTCAAAATCAAGCCACGGTTGTGTTAGAGTGTCATGATAGCTGTCTCAGTACATTTATGCTCTTAAGGTTTTCAAATAGGGCTTTAAAGTTAAAAAATAATCAGTTTGTACAGTCGTGTTTAATCCGTGTGTTGGATTCACGTGGACAGGTCCCCTCTTTTAGAAAGAGCAAAATTCTTTGACCACAGAGTTAAGTTTTGGAGTGTATTTAAATCAGCATGCTCCATTTAAAGTATGATTCACAGGACAATATCAGAATGGTAACAAAGTTCACTGCTACTTGCGACTTCTTTTCGCTTTAAGAACCAGCGGAGAATGAGGCTTGTGCCGGGTGCCACACTCAGAGACCAGCAGGCTGGCTCCACAGGAGGAGCTCATTGAACAGAGATCCAGGGAAACTCACAAGGCCCTGAAAAGCACAATGCACATAAACCAGTGGCTCCTGGGAATTGGAGTGGGGCATTGGCCAGAAGGTCTAGGCAATGAAAGGAAGAAAGATACTGTAAAATGTGGTAGGCAAAGGGAGAGGAGTAAAGTGGCACTGAGTTGAAGAAGCTGAACGAAAGGGAATGGGAGGATGAACACACACAGGCAGACAGCATGGCTAGCTGCAGTCCAGGCAAAATTCCGTGGATTTCTGAATGCCAGAAATTCTGGGTTGTGGCTGGCTACAGTCTCTGTCCAGTTCCTCTGCAGGCTTCCCATGGGCCCACAGTGGAGTGGGGAGGAGGAGGCACCTGGGCAGGGCTCTCCCCTGCACACCTCTGAGTTCAGGAGGTTGCTGGCAAGCTCCGCTTCTCCCCCTCCCCTCCCTCCGTGCAGCAGGCCCAGATTTGGCTGCCTTCGCAGCTGCAGCTGTTCCTACCAGCTGGAATCAACCGTCCTGGCCCTGTTCCAGCTCAAAAGCAATTACATTCTTGCAAGTGGATATTGCAACTTCCTGTGCTAAACAATCATGTACTGTTCCTCTGCACTTTTAACCAGCTGCTGCCTTCTACTCGGAGACGGCTGCAGGCGCTGGGGCGGGGCCCTGGAAGAAAGGTGGTGGTGTATCCAGAGGAGATCATTCCTGTGCAGGTTCACCTGCGGCTTAGAAAGGTCAGCGAGTGCTTCCTGACAGCTCTGAATATCTGTATATAGCTCTCAGGGCTTCAGCAACATATAATAACATTACCTGGGCTAGACACTGCAGCAGGAGAGTGCTTTTTCTTGGCTCAAATCTTCCAGGAGAAATTTTCCTCAGTGTCTGAGCTTCATAAAACAAGGCATCTCCAAGAATTTTTGCAAGAACTGCCTTGCCCTTGCCAAGCATCTAAAACCAGAGCCGGGCCCAAGACACCTGGAAAGGGGTTTGTAAAATATCTTTCTTAGTAAAAAAAATGATGAAGGCATCCAAATGATAAGTGAGATTCCTGGTCCCAGAATAACATACCTACTTACCTGAAGCTGTTTTTTAAAAACTGTTCCACTCAATCTCCCGCTTCTCCAGGCTTATTTTTGCATTCTGACTTTGCTACATGAGCAGCATGGATCTGAATTATCATAAGACTTTTTGTTTCTGTAACTTTTCCCACACCTTAGCTTTCCAGAGGCATGGATTTCACCCCTTAGAGGAAGGTGCTCACATGTTCATGAATGTAAGCACAGCACAGAGTGGCACACAGTGAGGAAAGGTGCCTTGAAAGGCAGAGTAAACACACGGAGAAGCTGGGAACCAGGCTCCCAAGTAAAAGGCTGTGAGCATGCTGTAAATGGTCAGAAGGATTTTGGGGATAGAGATTCCCACTCAGACAGGCACCATCTCTTGTAGCAATCAGCAGATCCACACTGTTATGTTTGCCCAATTATCCCATCATAAAAAAAACCCCCAAACAATATTGAAAGTAGTATCAATTTTAATTGAATAGTTAAAATAAAAAAAATATAAAACATATATATATAACAGGGCTTTTAAACATTGCTGATTCTTACCTCCTTTGTTCCTAGTGCCCAAACCTTGATGTCCATAGTAAGTGGCCTCTTGATCCACCTGGGAATTATTTGTTTCCCCCATGTCAATGAGATAAAACAAGTCAACCACAATTGCATTGAAAAACTGCACAGGGGTCCTACCAAAGGTCCATCACAGCCCCATCATCCTGCCATCATTCTTCTGTCAAGCCCTGCCTTCAAGATACTGTTCAGTATTTGGATGTTTCATGGTCTCAAACAATGGGTTAAGTCCTGGTGGTGGAAATATCAAATATTCTACTGACAGAACACTCCTTTAACATGACTAAAAAAGCCTGATAGATATTTTCTGAAATTCTGAAAGTGCAGTTAGCATTATTTTCCATTATTATTTGCACTTTAAAAGACCAATATTAAGTGATAAACCAAAAAAAAAAGCATTTGGGGGGAAAAAAATTAAACTAACTGTCACATGGTCTTTCCACCTAGTGTTTTAGATTTGTGATAGGGTCTGTCTTGGCTGACAGCCAGGCGGTCCTAAATATAGTGTAAAACCAAATATTTAAGTGTAAGTCTGAACAGACAGGGTCTTTTGGTTGGTTTTCCATTAGGATTTTTTTTTTTAACACATTTCTTTCAAGTGCTACAAAGGCAGATGCAGCAATTGAAAAATTTCTCCTCCAAAGGAAGTATTATATGCTCTGGATTCCCAAGGCAATGCTACAAGAGAGTAAGTACTAAATACTATGACGTATGGATTTGAGTGCCATAATTCATAAAAATGTCTCAAAGTGTTGTACAGTACAGAAAAGCGTGCAGATAAATCACAGAAACATATACACTAGGTGTAGTATATTTTCAGCATGTGCTGTCTGCCAGTTTGTAACATATACACCTGCACAGGGGAGTGCTAGAAAGCAATACATTCAATATTATTTATTACCTATTGTATCACAAAGCTGTCTTTATCTGCATTTGTCACTTGAATACTCTACTTTACACAACTGTACTCTGTTACCCACAGTTATCTCTCGCATATGACATTACCTGAGCAAGGCCATTAGAGTGAGAATGAAACAGGGCTACTGAAAAAAAATATTTAGGATTGTCTTACTGAGTTTCCACAACATCCCGATCTCACATGGGTTTCTGATCTTTTATCTTTTAATTTTGTCTCACAGAACTGCCTTCTCCAGTTTTCCCCCCTGCTAGCTTTGTGCTGGATGATCTCCAGCCTGTCTCGAGAATGGGAACACCTCACGTGTCCCTTCAATAAGCAATTCTTGTTTTTCAGCTCTGTGCACAGGCTCAGAACTGAACCACCTGGTACCAGAAGACAAACTTACCACATTTAAGAAAACCCACTTCCTTGCACTAGTGAGTGAAAGAGTGAATCTCCAAGGATCTGCAATAACCAAAGTCAGATAGATCCCTAATTCTGAGCCTGGGCTGAGGAGATACTGACATGCAAAGACAGCTTATGATGGATCCAGGAAATTCAGCATCAGCTCCACAATCATCACTGAAAACGTCTTTGGTTGTTGTTTGTTGGTTTGTTTGGTTGGTTGGTTTTGTTTGTTTTTTCTTCAATTAGAAAGCTTTGGGCTTTTTAAAACTTTAAGTACCAGGAAATTAAAATGAACCAAAGAGAATGTTCTTCAATTTGTTTTATCACTGGCTTTATCACACCACTTCCAATACATGATAATATTACCACCCTGATTTTGAATCTCCTCACAGTCCTCCTCCCAACCTTCTTTCTCACATAAATAATCTTGGTCTCTTTTCTATCACTCTAATAGCATGTTTCCTATCTTCATCTCAATCACATCTTTTTCTTGCCTAATTGAAGTTTTCTCAGAGCTTGGACTGTGATCTAGTCTAATCTTTTTCATTTTCCAAGTCCTATAAATAAAAGAAAAATAATTATCAATTTATCACAAAAATCAGACAATTCCCATAGTCGTGAAAGGAGTTCCTCCTTTTCTTACTATCATCTACCCCTTCCCTGTCCCTTGTTCTCCATAGCAATGGTCACACTGGCTGGAAAGCCCTGGGTTTGTTTTTGCACTGGCACATCTCTTGCACTTATTGGATGCCCCATTCTCTTGGGAATTTAGATTGTCTTTATTAATTGCCCATTAGTAACAACATGTCATGTTGATTAAGAGTTTAAAGAAAATAAACAGACAGCTCCCATTAGTTTTTAAACCTTCTCTCTGAGTGTCATATTTAAGTAGTTCCACAGGGACTGCTCTTCAAAGTCTGGTCCATTTTGCTGGTAAGAGTCTGCTACAACATACCAAGCATCCAACCGTGTAGAAAAGGATTTAGTGGGTCTATGAACCTGCCTAAATGGGCAGATGCTCTATTCCTGTCTTCTCTTGCAGGACATTTTATTTTTCCTCACAAAATCTGATGATCATAAAAGAAGGTTTAGGACATGACTCTTTCCAGGGTTATGCAGCTGTGTTAAATCTATTAAACAGTGTCTAGGATCCCTGTGCCTTACCATAAACCAGTAAATACTATACAACAGGAAAGAGATTTTTATAACCACAGCTATTACTTGGAGCTGTGAGGGTACAGTTTTCAGGTTTGGAGAGGAGAGATTTTACTCCAGACTCATTATTTTTCTGTTATTTTATGTGTCATATATAAATTCAGAATCTGACCATTCCTGTTCCAAACCACCATCATGTGCAGGCTCTCTATCACTGCAGCTGAAAAGCAGGCTTTTTTATTCACTACCACTTACAGAGTGGTGTTGAGTGAATATCACTTTTTTGCCCAATATCTATGATCAGGTACAGGACAATGAAACTTTGCCACACCCAGTAAAGCCCCCTCTCTGCAGTTCCCAATAGCTTTGTTCTCAAAGCTGAGACATTCTGTTTTAGCATTTCTAACCCTTCTAGATATACCTATGGACACGTGCTATGGACACATGGTTTGCACACATGCTGTAACTTTTCTCTCTTCACCTGCCAGATTTAGCATGGAAGAGGCTGATGGCCCATGCAGTCCAAGATTAACACGTGGCCAGATGGAGGCTTTAAAGGATAATGTCCCTTAGCAGATTGAGGAACCTTCCACAGAATCATAGAATAATTCAGGCTGGAAGGGACCTCTGGAGGTCACCTAGTCCATCCTGCTGCTCCAAGAGGGGCCAGTTTCAAACATAGATCAGGTTTCTCAAGCCATTCCAGTCTCAAAATGAGCTGGTCTCTGCCAGAAACCCAATAGTGACACTTCCCAGAAAAATAACCTTATATAGCATCTTTCCAGTAAATCAGCTACAGAACAAATAGGTTTAATTGCATCCACTACACTTTCACAATAGGAGAGTTCCATGCTCACTATACATGAATCTTCTCCTACAGAAGAGGGGCAAGCAGCTCAATTGGATAGAAGATCTAGAGAAAAAAAGGCTAAAAAGTTTAGTGCCATAAAGTTACAGACATGTGTTACTCTCCCATTGTGAAGATGCTCAACTCACCTTTAGTCTGCCCCACCCCTGGGACATACAATCAGCCTTTCTTCTCTGCAGCCTAATAGTCATTAGTTTTACAGCCTGTTAGCATCAACTCAATATACCCATGACATTGTCTATTTCAGCTCTTTTGCATATATAAAATCAAAGAACAAGCCATGAGAAAGCAAAAATATGTTGCCATGTCTGCTGGAATGGAGGCCTCAGGTACAGGTGACTGCCGTGTTGAATGGCTGTGATTCCCTTGGGAAGCCCTTGAGCTATTCTGGGGGCTCACAATAACTTGCCTTCAACAAAACTTGGGAAGCTTCCACAGCCTCGCTCTACTCCTAGTCACCTTCCTACAAATGAGAACTCAAACAGCTCACAGTTACACAGCTTTTAAATTAGATAAACAAACAGGAAAGTTGCAGGGAAAAAGAATCAATAAAATTGTCATAGTGGTAGGAAAGGATTATGTTTAGAAATGAGGTTCAAAGCAATTTTTTTTTCTCACAAAGTCATAATCTCTTTAGGGAGATGAGCCGGGGTTTTTTCTCTTATCACTGTTAGACAGGAGAGAAGAAGATTTTGCATCTTCCAAAGAGGAGGGAAAATGCAAAATAAAAGTTGATTTAGTTTTCAGACTTCCAGCACTGAAGGATATCAAGATTTGTTCTTCAGTTTCAATCAGCAGATTTCATTGGGAAAAAAAAAAGTTTAAAAAAATGCAGATATTTTTATGTCCAGTCTTCATAAAACCGTTGGAAGTTATTTTTGTATATGTGAAAATAAACCTGTAAGAAACTTTAAACTGGGTGATTAATTGAAAGAAGAGAAATGCCAGATCAGATACCACTTACATTTTTAATGCAGAAATTAGGATTTGTTCCCTTTAAATTCCCCTACTAGCATTATTCTTATTAGTACCACAGTACATGGGGTTTAAGACAAAGCAGCACAGAGTGTTCTCTAAATCCATGCATAAAACTGAGACTATAGACACTTGCATCCTAATTCCACTTTTATTATTCTCAATAAAATGGAATCTTTGAAAACCATAGAGGATCAGTGATGCTAGCAAATACATCTTCCAGCTGTTTTAGTGACTGTATGACTAACGCACAGGTAAAGCAGTAGAAAACTGAAAGCAGTTTAATTATGTACAGACTGGTGATTGACAATACCGCTCCAAACTCCTACTTATACCAAAAAAGGCATCAAACGCACTGAGTCTCTGGGAGAAGCGAGGCAATCTGTGCAGTCTCCTGCAAGCAAGGCAGGAGCCTGTCCATTAATCTGTCCCCCTGCCCTGCAAGACCAAGACCTTTTAGGGACATTACACAGTGACAGGGACTGCGGCGTAAGAAGGTCTGATATTCCCCCTTGATCTCAAGGACATACGATCACCCCAAGAAAACTTTTCCATTCCCTGGATACTCTGACCCCACAGATCTCCCCTCGCATAGCAGTTTTGCACAGGGCTTGGCTGAGCAGAGGGCGGATCTCCAAGAGCGGAAGCTGGCACGCAGGCAGGCAGGGAGGGCAGCTCAGGTGAGGCAGGGCACAGGAAGGGCAGAGGACAGCGCAAAGCCAGGCCGCACCAGGCTACCCAGGGCAGCCCAAAGCAGAAGTCAAACAAGCATCCAGGGTAATATCAGCAGTTCATCAGTTTGATAACGTCGATTGCGCATGTTATTTGGATTACAGTACTCCAGTGGTATTGGTACATCAGCCGCTTCAAAAAACTCCCCAAGCAGCATGGAGAATTTAGAACACAGCTCTCATGAACTTCAATGAGAATGATGCATCTGTCTCCTGCGGAAGCTTTGAAGCTCTCGGCCAAAAGTATTCTTAGCCCTACTGTCATGCATGTCCCCAAAGAGACAAAAAAAGAAGGTGCGAGCATGTGAGACCGGGAGCGGACGTGGTTGAGGAAGTGAGAGACCAAGTAGAGCCTGATCTGGGAACCCTGCAGAGACAGATCATGTCCCTCAGGCTTTATGTTATCAACACTTGTTTGGAGGTAAAGAACAGGGCTTTTTCTCCTAGCAGGATGAGGGAGCCAGTCTGGAGAATTGGGCTCCCAACACTGCTTTCAGTAGAATTCCCAGATCATTAAAGTCAGCTCTGGTATCTCTACCTGACCCTGTGGACGCAGAAATCAGGACAAGCAAGGCAGAGAAAATAGTGGAACAAAGAAACAAAGGAAAGATGGGTTTGCAAGAGCTGAATGTACAAATAGATCAAGTTTCTTCTGCATTTATAAATTTATAAATTTATAAATTGTGTTTGCTCAGCAAGGGCCTGGATGTGGAAAGGGAGAAAACCATCTCCAGACAGTTTAAAACAACCATTTTTTGCAAGAGTGCAGTTCAGTATCAATGCATCTTTCTTCCTGTTGTACAGATTTTCACTCTGGCCTGCTGCAAAAGGTTCAATTCCCCTCCGCAGCTGCACCTGCATTCTTTACTTGTGTGTGGTCTCTTGCATCACCACAATGCTGATATCATCTCCTGCTCCTAGCTCAGAAGGGCTGGAAAGCAATGGCTAGAGCACATTATTAACAACCAGCGTGTATCAGACCCCTCTGGAGCTTGGGGATTCAGGGGGTTAGAAAACACTTGTGTGGAAGAAAATGTCTTGCAATACTTGTGTGTGTGACCAGATCCAAGCCTTGTGAAGATAAACCAAGAAGTCAGAGCTCTCTGTGATGAACAGGGAGCTGCTTCTGCACTCTGGAATAACCCTGTGTGCCTCATAAAGGCATTTCATGGGGAGGAGGCAATAATTAAAGTATTTTAGGTACAATTTATGTGGTCCCTAGAAATAAGGAGATACCTAAAAGTTTGATGAAAAGTCAAGATCAGCAATCTTCTATGTCAAGGAATTAATTAACTAACAATTTTTTTGTTCTTATCTTCATTGTATCTGCAAGGGCAGAATGCCAGTTCAAAGCCTGAATTCAACTGAGCATAGACATTGCTATTGTGTATTCCTTTTTCTGCAGCAGCTCTTGGAGCCTGACAGTTTGAAATTACATTTTCATGTTGGAGCTGTATTTTCACAAATCCTGGAAGTTAAATAACTCTTAGAATAACAGAGAAGATATTACATTGCCAACTAGAGTTGATATTCTCTTTCATTATTTGTTTCTATAAATAGGTATGATCTTTTTTTTCTGGAACATAGTCTCATGTAGAGCAATACCTTTTCCTCAGATGGCATCAAGAGGCACAAAGTAAGCTTAAAGTTATCCACTCCCTTCAAAGCTCTCACAAGAGACAGAGCAGATTAAAGGACATGTAATCATGTTGCTACACAGGAGTCCCAGCAATTCTGACCCTTGCAGGGATAAAACTGGAACTACAAAATATCCATTGCACTTGAGAAACCATTCTTTCATATTAGGTGTCCCTAATGTTTTGTCACCTTTCTGCACTTTCCCAAAATAAACTGCAGGATTACAAGATCCACAAGGACTGCATGCACAGAGCAGGAGGATTTCCACGGCCCCCTAATGCCCAAGAGACTGTCAGCTTCAACAATTTGTTTAACAGAAGCAATAGATGGTAGTGTTGAGGAATTTGTCTGGTGTAGGTAGCCGTGTTTGCAAGCTGCAGCTTGAGATGCAGATTGAGCTCTGGGTGGGAGTCTGAGACAAGAGGCCATGAGCTGCCCACAAAGATGTTCAACAAAGGGCATAAGAACCAGTGGCCAGCCAGGTGAAAGGACATTTGGGGACACAGTAGGAGCATAGGACTAAGGAGAAGGAGAAAGACTTGCACCTGGCCTGGACAGTGAGTGGGTAAAAGCCCAGGTGTTCCTTTGTTGTGGTCCTTCCTCAGCAGCCCCTCAGCTGCACTGTGAATAGACAAATATGGAATGAGAGATCCGAGACTCTGCCAGGGGAAATGCAGGGTGGAGCCAGTGAGGGGTGGGCAGGAGCCGAGCAGGGACCCCTCGGAGCCACCCATGGTGGAGGGGCTTCAGTCCCAGCAGGGAAAATCCCTGACCTCGGGACTTGGGAATGGCCAGCCTGGGAAGTTCCCCTAACATTGCAAAGAAATTAAATTAAACCATTGCAAGGAATTAAATTAAATTACTATTCGAGGTTTCTGTTTGATGGTTTCTTTGAGGTTTCTAACATAGCTTATTTTCAAGACAGCAGTTTAAACTTCCATTGCATAGTTCTTAAGCACCACAAACATTAAACATTCAGAAATTACAAGTTATGTTTTAAAACTACAGTTAGTGTTGATGAATCTTGGGTTCTTAGATTTGACCCCAAGAATGCCATTTCCAATACTGTCTCCCTAATCACATGAAAAAACATCTCATTTTGAAAGAAAAAGAGAAAGCACCTTTCAATTCTTCTGCAGACCTGAAGGTGAAAAGTTTTCTTCATGAAAAGCATGCAAGGCCTAGAATCAAATCTAGGCGAATGAGCCTATATTAACCCTCTAAAGCCAAAAACATTTTTCATAGCGCAATAGAATCTGAAACATATGCAATGAAAAATGAAAACTAAATCTAATTGTACAGAATTCTTTATGCAGTCTTTCGAGCAGAGTCTGTCCCATGATTTTGTAGATTTGGTAGGTCTCAGTCAGAGCCACGACATGCTGCAAGAATCCATGCACATTCTAATGTAGACCAAAGATGGCTGAATACCAGTTTTGTGCCACTAAACTACAAAAAAACAAGTATTCAGGATTAAGGAAAGAGAAACATAGAAACTGAATGCTTTCCAGTCAGTTGATTTAAACTAAAATATGATTAAATTATTAATTTCATTAAAATGTACCTTGCATTAAAAAAACCTAAAGAAAGGAGTGGCAGCATGCAATACAAAATAGAAAAGAAAATGTTCAGAACTATTGTACAGGATTTTTGTGTGTATCAAAGTATTGTATTTTCATGAAAAAAGAATAAAATTGAGTGTATAAAACTAAGACCTTATCTAATAGACAATAGTCCTGCACTTTCTCACACGTGATCTAAACGTTGCTTTGGAAGTTACCATTAATATAAAAGTTGGATCTGCACTATTCTGAACTATCACATATGTTTAAATAGAGCCTGGCAATTTCACAGTCTTTAAAACGTAGTGAAATGAACTTCAGATTGATTAATTTAGGGTATTGTGAAATTTCCTGTTTGTATTATCCTACAAAAATACAAAGGCAGCTGAATATAGTCACTCTGCTCTGCTCCTCTAGAAGCAGGCACAACCCTCCTGCTCATGGGAAGGTTGGAAAAGCAGGATTTGCTACCACATATTTGAGGATGACCACACCAAAACTGTGCCTGCAAACCTCTTGGGATCATTCCATTAAAAACAAACAAACAACAAAACCCCCCAACAAATAACCAACAAAAAATAAAAAAGGAAAAACAAACAAACAAACGAAACCCACTACAAATAAACAAGAAAACCCCGCAAGAACAAAAATAAACAAACAAAACAAAACAACAAGCAAACAAACAAAAACTCCAACCAACAGCTAAACAAGCAAGCAAAGCAAAACAAAACAAAACACAAAAACCCGCAACGACAAAACACCATACTACTCTGATTTAAATTCCTCAGTGGTTTAGGGCACCAGAACTACTGGAAGTGAGGAAGTACATTTTCCATCTCACAGAAGTCACTGTCACTGTGGTAAACCTAGGTTTGGCACCCTGTGCATGATTTGAAATTACTCATGTCCTCCTTCCCAGACTGGCATTTGTTAAAGCTGATGGTAGCTGGGCTCGGGCAGCAACAGGTCATTTTCAAATGCCAGCTGCCTGGGCACAAGACCTGTACAAGAGCCTTGCCAGAGTCAAAACTACCCTGTCCTACCATGGTTTGGCCTCACAGGTGTTGCAGTTCAGTTTTCAGAACAATTCACTGGCAAGGTGTGCCTGTGAAGCCTGATCAGATTGTTAAACTTATTTTCTCCAAAATCTTAGCTCTCTCACAGGTGTATAGACATTTATGAAACCATGAAGATCTCTTACTCATCTTCAGACATATAACAGCAGTTTCTAAGTTACCTCTGGTCTGCCCTGTGCAGACAGCCTTGCCACTGTTTCTGCCAGCTCCTTTAGCCAGCACAGGTGCTCTGACATCTTTGTAAACAAAGCTAACACTATGATTTTGACATTAGCAAGTAAGCATGGATTAGCTAAACTTGATAACTTGGGGTAATCTCATCACATACTCAAGAGTTTATTCACCCAAATGAACTTGAAAATAAAAAAAATTAAAGATTGAGATGATGCTAGTTATGAATTAAACAATCAAATCTGAAAACAGCTTGCACCTCGGAAGCATCCTGGCTTAGAAATAAAAATAGGAAAGTGATTTGTTAATAGGATGCATCTCCCAAAGGGGAGCATGCATCTTCCTTAGAGAGACTTCCATTGCTCCATCAGTTGTCTTTTATTCATAAAACTCCTCTCAAGGGAAAATAAAATTTTACTTCAGGTATTTTAGTGTTGACTGGCTGCCAGATCTGTTTAAATCATCTGTGCTGGCTGGGAAGAATGTCCTGAGCAGTGAGCAGCCCTGTAAAAGCTGGAGCCAAGGACAACTACACTACTCTGTGTTTGCAGTTTTTAAGCACTGCCATATCTCTCTTGCAGTCTGGAGCAGTGACCTGACAAATACACCCAGGCTAGCAGTGTGAGCACACACAGAAGTTAAGCTATAGCAGGACAAGTCTCTCATCATATCTACATGTGGGTTTTGCTGGTAGCTCAGAACAGTCATGCAAGCCCACAGGCTTCTGGAAGGCAGCATACACAAATCTTACCAATTCTGCTTACCAGTACAGCTGGAAAACAGTGTACTCACAGTGGTTATTAGAGAACTCACACCTACAGTGAATACGCTGATAATACTATGGGCAATAATGCCAATTCCAACTTTTATACTTAGGAGACACTTTTTAGTGATGCTCCTGACCCTCCAGCCGCCTCCTAGGGAGTACAGAGCCCAGAGCATCACCACGACCTGGGCACGCCTGGCACCAGCCTGATGCTGCTATTAAGCTCAAGCAGGCACACTAGCTGCAGAGGAGACGTGTTTTAGGCAGCCACAGAGACACCAATAGCAAGCAGGCATGAAAAGAGGGATTTAAACCAGCAGAACGAGGGAAGAGGCTACCTTTTAGTCATGGTATCTGCGCTGGCAGGTTAAGTCTTCATCAAAAGACCTGCCAGTGTTTAACATACGCACTCATGCTGAAGGACAACTATTTAAACAACTGCCTGAGAGTGCTTTTAAGAAATCAGCCAGAACCAATGTCAGAGAAAGGAGAACAATCATTAAAACATTCTCAAAGCTTTATAATATGTCTTAAAATAGCATCCTTGCATATAGGAATGCCAGGAGATTAAGATTCAATATCTTATGATCTACTGTGTCTAGGAACAAGTACTTTAATACTATTGGAATTGTGCCCTCTTGAATCTTTGACTGCATATTGTTTCCATCTCTAGTTGTAATGAGTGTCAAAGTCTCCTTTCCTAAAACATTATTGTTTGCCATACATGGGTATGATTTGGACTTAGTAGGTCACATTTTGAGGAGAAACAGATTATTGTTTTGAGTTTGTTGGAGCTTTCTTTTGATTTTAAGATGATACCTTTTAAAGGTAATGTAAACAACTCGCTATTAGCACACAGCAAGTCGCTTCAAAAGCGCAAATTGTCACAGGACTCTCCAGCTCATGGATATGACTTACTCAGCTTTCCTAAAATATGAGAGCATGTGGCAATAATGGTTTTGCCACTCATTTGGCCATCAATACAACTCAAATGTAAGTCTACTGTTTATGATTAATGGCATCACCCCAATGCATGCTGGCAAGAATTTGTAGCAAACACTCCGTCACAGATTCTAACACTGTTTATCCTTTTACTGTCACTTATTCCACATGAGCTAGTCTGAAAATGTCAGAACGTCTGCCACAATCTTTTACCAAGCACTGGTTCAGAAGCATTGAGTTGAGTTCTGGGCTCCCCAATACAAGAAGGACATGGACCTGCTGGAGGAAATCCAGAGAAGGCCATGAAGATTATCAGAGGGCTGGAGCACAGGCTGAGAGAGTTGAGGCTGTTAGGCTGGGAGAAAAGAAGGCTCCAGAGGGACCCTGGAACCCCTTCCAGTACCTGAATGAAGATTATAAGAAAGAGGGACTTTTTACAAGGGCATGGAGTGATTGGACAAAGCAGAATGGCTTCAAACTGAAAGAGACTAGGTTTAGATTAGATATCAGGAAGACAATCTCACTACTGAGACTCTGGCACAGGTTGCTGAGAGATGTTATGGATGCCCCATCCCTGGAAGTGTTCAAGACAAGGCTGGATGAGTCTTTGAGCAGAAGTCTAGTAAAGGTGTCAAGGTGTCCCTGCCTATGGGAAGGGAATTGGAACTGAACCATCTAAGGTCCCTTCCAATTCAAACTATTTCATGATTTTGTGAATATTTTGAGATAAAAATCAGCAAATTCCCAGCTGTAGATCATGCAAGTATTTCTTTTCCTTGTGGAAAAAAAGAAATTTTTTTCCACGCAAAGCTCCACGCAAGCTTTCCTTTGGATAAACCAGTTGGGATTTTCTTCAGTAACGACTCTGGCTATACTTTCGACCATTCGTCCACACAGCCCACACAACCTCTTCACAAAATAAGGACAACAAAATAACACATCTTAGCTACTACTAACATGAGAACAGGTGGTTTTAAACAGCAGTGTGGTCATCAAGGACTACAGGGCTGAAAAAACCACAAAGATCACTATGAATACCTAATACAGTATTTTATCGTTGTTTTAGTCACATTGTCTCTTGAAACTTAGCAATGATCTTCAACCAAGCAGATGCACAATCCCAAACCCCAACTCTAAAAGTCTTTAAAGATATGATTCCAGTTTCCACTCATTGCCAACACCAGAGGAAGCTTATCCAAACGCAATATTCAAGTGATTATCTTCTGCTTGCACCCACATTTACCTAAAATGACACAGTTTTAATTTTACTTAACTCTAAGGGGAAAGTGCCATTAATGTCATCTGTCTTAGGTGAGAAATGCGAGATGTGGCCAGGGGTGTGTATTCTATTGCCTTCAAATAGAAGGGGGGCAGTCGTTTTCTCTTAATTGGGCCACCTGATAAAACCAGGTGGGGCAGTTTCCTTTATCTCTTCCACAACCAATCCTCCCTTCAGGGAGATATCTTCTGTTCATGGGCCATTGATTCTCACTGCATGACTGATGAAATTACATCATCCTATTGGGAGATGCTCAGGGGTAGGAGCCAAGCATTCCCACCTGGATATAATCTGAGCCTTGGAACACCACAGGCAGCCTTTTCCCACTGGATTCCCAGAGGAGCAGCTTTCTTTTGGATTCCCAGAGGAAGACCAGGCCCATCTACACCACCACTGGACCTTCAGAGGAAAACTGCACCCTTCTCAGGATCGCTGCTTCAACAGAATTGCACCTGTCACTGGAGGAGGGCTGCAGCCACCATTTCATGGGACTGCTACAACACCCTGACCCACAGGGTGTCAGGTCGTATTCTGACTCTGTCAGTGTTGTTTTGTATAGCTGCATTTTTATTTTTATTTTTCCTAATATAGAACTGTTATTCCTACTCCCATATCTTTGCCTGAGAGCCCCTTAATTTCAAAATTATAATAATTCAGAGGGAGGGGTCTACATTTTCCATTTCAAGAGAGACTCCTGCCTTCCTTAGCAGAAACCCGTCTTTTCAAACCAAGACATCACCATAGCTACATCCTTCAATTGCATACACTGACTCCTCCCCAGGGGATGGACAGCTGGTCCCACACCTTGGTTGTCCTTTATCCAGCTGGGAGGTGCATACCAGGAAAAATGTCACTAAACCAGAAGGTGCTGGAACAAAATCCTTTATGACTGGAACTGCAAATATTTGGATGCCTGTCATCTTCAGCCACCATAGGCCATCCTGTAGCCATAAATGCAATCAATCACCTATTTGGAGGTTTCAGGGAAGACTGCTAATGGTTTTCACACAGTTTTTTCTGCTAGCTTGGAGAGATCTACACAGGCACAAGAAAATCTTATGATAAAGCAACAAGAACCAAACCCAGGTTGAGGTCTTAAGGTAAATGTTATTAATGGCATCCAAGCCTCTCTTACAGTCTTCAATGGTTAAACAGATAATAAAAATATCTCCAGATATTCCATTGAATACAAGATCAGAGCCATGTCTTGTTCCTAGCACAGTCATTTGGAAAACCCCCAGCAAGCCCATTGGAAATCAGAAGAATATTTAAATTTTGCTCACAGGCTATTCCCTGCTCTTTCCTTTCCCAAGGATCCATAGTACTTCCCCTGCTGCAAATACTTAATTTTGTTGGAATAACTCAGAATCCCTACAGTTACAGGTATTTGGTTGTCCTTTTGCTCACCTTTCTACAGTGGGCAAATATCTCAAGGAAATTAGCAGGAAAAACAGATGGGGAAGCACCCACACCTAAATTTGACAGAAATCTTAAAGATCTATATGTGAACATAATTTTTAGCACAAATCTCAGCTAAAGAGGGTAGGTTGAATTACCCCCTACTGCATTGCATCAAAAAAACAACAAATAAGAAGTTGGGAAGAGTATCCAAATCACAAGTAGCCAATATTCATGTAATTTGCTGGAAGGATCTAATTTCCATATCTTCACAAAATATGGTGAAAGCAAAAATCATTGATAATTTATACCTCCTGCCACACAGATATAGACACATGCAGAATATGTCAGTTGTGGCTATGATTAGTGGAGACTTGTTGCCACAGGGAAGCTGAAGCTGGCTGGCCAAACTCAGAGAAAATAAAAACAAAGGAGAGTTGAGGAAGGTGGGCCAACAGAGGAAGAGCTTGTATGGCTAAGAGTAAATGGGTCAAAGGAAGAAAGTAAGAGCCAGAAAGACAGAAAATATCCACTTCTTAATGGATTATGTGAGATTTTTTTAATGAGCAATCTATGCTTTTACCTTGATGGTTGTCAGGGAATACAAGAGCAGTTTCTGAGAAAGGTTCTGGTGTATTTTTATATCAATCAGGTGAAAAGGTTCCTATGGGGCCAAGTGCACTTGTTTCTGTTGCTCCTGATATTGCCAGACGAGGAGGGAAAAGAAGGGGGAAAAAGA
>WBNQ01054772.1:75013-111739 GCA_013401375.1 Spizella passerina | reverse complement strand
GAAAAGAAAAGAAAGAAAAAGGATGAAACATCAAAATGCAGATGGGCATTACCTATGTAATATCATGTATGGGGGAAAGCCACCAAACATTGGAAAAATGCACGTTGGGATAAATAATTTTTGGAATTCCTATCAGCCTGGATGCAGTGATGTGCCTGAGCTCCCCGTGGCCTTGAGAAGCTGCAGAGAGGCATGAACGTTTGGCAGAGAGCATCCAAAAAGCCCCTCTCCGACGGCGGGGAAAGTCAATTAAAGGAACAGGTTTGATCATAAACCTCCTGGAAAACGTGAGGACATTAAAGCCGGCTGGATAATTAGCATAATTACATCACAGCCAATGCAAAGGAGATCATCTTAAGGGATGTTGTGCTGTGGGAGCTCGGCTCCAACTGGTAGTGCATGTTGAACGACAGACTAATAGACTGCTCCGGGGAACAGAGCTGTAAAATCTTGTTATGAATTTATTTATCAAGAATGCAGAGATAGGGAGGAATGGTGGTGGCAGTTAGTTGGCTGAATTATTGCTTTTTTAACCTTGGTTTCTGCTGATAGTTTTTTGTCAACACCTGGGCATCCAATTTACTTTAGGGGCAGGGGGAAAAGCAGGAGCTGGCAGGGAGCCTTGGGGCCACAAGCAGTCTGAGCACCTGCAAAGCTGGAGACACTCTTTGTTGCTGTTTCTCTCTCTCTCCTGTTGCCTTTCCACACTCTGCTTCTGGCTCTGCTGGTGCTCCAGGAGTTGGATCTGGCTCCTGCACCAGTGTTGATCTGTTTTCATAGGATCACAGAGACATTTGGGTTGTGGAGGGACATAAAATTTCATCCAGTTCCATCCCTTGCCATGGGCAGGGACACCTTCCACTCTCCCAGGGTGCTCCAAGCTCTGTCCAACCTGGCTTTGGACACTGCCAGGGATGGAGCAGCCACAGCTTTGCTGAGTAACCTGTGCCAGCTCCTCGTTTCACCAAGGTGGGAAGAGGAGTGCTCCACAACTTAGAGATGATCAAAATCTACTGGGAAAATTTAAGATACTTTCTTCAATGTCCTGTTTTCCTTCTCTGTGGGTTTTCTGAGTAACTTGAGAGTGTCCCTTGTGTGTTTTTGATTAGGCATAATTGTGCCCATGCTGTTGTCAGTCCAGACTCCCCCCTCACGTGCCATCTTGAACCCACTCACAAATTTAGGTCATAATTAACAGAGGATTTATCTTGTCCAGTCTTCTAGGGCCACCTCAAGGAAGGTCCATGCCTTTCACCCTGCCCCAAGGTGAGCTTATGTTTCTCTTCTGTTTGGTTTGCCTCTGGTGAGCCATTAACATCTGGCCAGCCAGGAACTGTTGATTCAGCCTGGATGGGAATTATATCAGTTGGAAAACTCTCCCTGGTGGCTTCCCCAGCTGTGGAAGGGGTTGGAATGCAATGGAAGATCTGGGAGTAAATCACCAGGGGTGGATGCTTGGAGGATAATAGTGCATTAGTCTGGGGTGTTATGGGTGACACTTCATATCCCACTGCAGCCAACACCAAGGATCCTGGCAGTGCCCTGGGTCTCAGCAGCATGTGGCTGGCTGGCTCCTCCACCAAACTGCTGAAGTTTTCCTGCGCAAGCATGTTCTGTCTGAATTTCAGTGCTAGAATCATACTCTGGTGCTGCTGCTGTGGCATCAGCTGCAGCATCATGCGCATCCAGCTCTGGGGTCCTCAGAAGGCTCTGGAGCTGCTGGACCAAGTGCAGAGGAGACCATGGAGATGCTGCTAGGGCTGACACCTCTGCTATGGAGACAGACTGGGAGAACTGGGGGTGCTCACCTGCAGAAGGGTCTGGGGACACCTTATTGCAGACTTTCAGCACCTAATGGAGTTTTGGAAGAATCTTGGACACAGATTTTTTTTAGCAGGGCCTGATGTGACAGAGCAGTGGGTGATGGCTTTAAATTGAAGGAGTGTCAGTTTAGAATACATGTAAGGAAAAATATGTTTATGCTGAGAGTGCTGAGGGTCTGGCCCAGGGTGCCCAGAGCAGCTGTGGCTGCCCCTGGATCCCTGGGAGTGTCCCAGGCCAGGCTGGATGGGGCTTGGAGCAGCCTGGGATAGAGGAAGGTGTCCCTGCCCATGGCAGGGGGTGGAACTGGGTGAGCTTTAAGGTCCCTTCCAACCCAAACCACTCTGGGAATCTATTTCATGATTCTAAGTCATGTGGCATGTTGAGAAGAAGATGCACTTGTGATATCAGATAGGAGCAGTTCTTGTCTGGGAAACCTCTTGCTGCTTAGTGGGAAATTAAGATGTGCATTTCTTTCCTTTCTCTGCCAGCAGCAGCTCCACTTCCAGTGCATTCAGCACCAGAAGATCTTCCAAACACCCTGGTTCCCTGCTGAACATGAATCCTGCCCTGTGTTTGCTTTGGCATCTTTGTTGGAGGCTACCAGGACCTGGAAAAAACACAAGTGCAGGAAACCTGGTGGTGGTTTAATGCCAAAGTGGGTGCTGCATCCTGAGCCTGCCTAAAGCCTTCCTTCCCCTGGGGTGGGGAGATGCTGGCTGAGGGGAGCAATAAATGATGCTGCTCTCCCAGGTACGGTGAGATCCACACCACACACTTAAGAGAGAAGAGCAAGACCTAACAACCAATTGTCGAGTCTTTGTGGTGTCCAAACCCAGCTTGTCCCTGGGAGGGGGGGAAAACACCCTGGATCTTTCCACGTCCTCAGGCTCCCATGGCTTTGTGTGACCAAAGGTCGGGCACTCACTGCCCGTGGGCAAGATGGAAAACTAATCCCAGTTTGGGCCGTGGCTTTCGTGGAGTTCAATTAATCATTGTTCTAAGATCTTTGATGGGGAGGTCTTCTTGGCATTTTGGGCTTGTGAACGCTCAGTTGCTTTTTAATCTTATCTACTTGGATAGCATGTGGCCACTCTTTATGCCATTATAAAGTTAATTTGGTTCTCCTGTATGACCGCGGTGGCTGACACAGGATTTACCAACCCTAGATTTGCTATGGCTAAGTCAAGTTTACACTCCATATCCAGACCACACACTGAAGAGAGCAGAACAAGACCTAACAATTAATTGTCGAGTCTTGGCAGCCTTCTGTGGTGTCCAAACCCAGCTTGTTCCTGGGAGGGAGGGAAACATCAGGGATCTTTCCTAGTCCTCAGGCTCCCATGGCTCTTGCCTGTGTGACCAAAGGCCAGGCACTCAGTTGCCCGTGGGCAAGATGGTTAAACCCAGGGAAAACGTGCTGGGATTTCACAGCTTTTGGCAGAATAAATTGAAATATCCACCTGATGGCAGCAGAGAACGGGGAATGAGGGAGCCCGGGCTGGCTGCGCAGTCCCCAGCCCCGCTGCAGTTCCCCAGCTGCGTCTGGGCATTCCAAAACGTGGAGCTGCTTTGGTGATGTGGCTTTGCCATGGGGACAGCCGACGTCCCCTGTCCCTGGGCGAGCTCACTCACATAATTTGGAGAGGAAAAGGCCCTGTGGGGTTCAGGTAGCACTTTTGGGGGTGTCAGAGCACAATGAGCAGAGTGAAGTGCCTGGTGTGGTTGGAGGATGGATTCTGCCCAGCAGCAGCATCCCCAAAACCCCGTGCAGAGGGCTGAGGTGGCACAGCATCAGAATGGGTGCCCACGGTGTCCCTGCCAGGGGGACAGGGTCCCTTCAGCCCTGGGCATGGTCCTGGGGGTGGCTGTGGGTGCCAGGGGGAGCGGGACAATGGGATGTGGATGGAGAGCAGGAATTTGGGAGCTCCCCATGAGGGGTTCGAGCAGAAGAGCCCTCAGAGCAAAACTGGGGAGTTGTTTTGGAGGGTACAGAAGAACTGAGAAGCAGGATGAGGGCTGGTGCTGAAGCATCTCTTGGGGAAAGGGTGAGGTCAGTGATCACATCTTGGGACAGGCATCTTGCTGCAGAGCACAAATGGCTTTTCTGGCCATGCCACCAGCATCTTTCCAGGATTTGCTGGAAAAGGCAAGGAGGTGGGTCTTCCCATGTGCCACAGAGTCATGGCAGCCATCTGTGGCACATTGCACTGAAAATAAGTTTTCTTTCTCTTAACTGAAACTCTTGTTGAGGAATAATCTTAATCCTGCAATTTTTAACTTCTGTTCTGACAAACTGTTTGGGTCATGGGATGGACATTTAAGAAAAGTTTTAGGGAATGTCTCAAAGGAGCACTTTTAAAGCAAAATAACTTCTTGTATTTGAAATATTTTCCATTTTGAATTTGATTCTGTTGGGAAAAAATATTCTTTTAAGTGCTCCCTTTGAAAAAAGGTGCAAGGCCTCTCCTGCATCTTCCCTCCCCAAACCCTGCTGGGATGTCCCCACCATTGCCATCAGCTCGGGTCACCAGCCAGGAGCGAGGATCAACTGCTGCCATAAAAACGTGGTGCTGCTTNTTCTGTTCTGACAAACTGTTTGGGTCATGGGATGGACATTTAAGAAAAGTTTTAGGGAATGTCTCAAAGGAGCACTTTTAAAGCAAAATAACTTCTTGTATTTGAAATATTTTCCATTTTGAATTTGATTCTGTTGGGAAAAAATATTCTTTTAAGTGCTCCCTTTGAAAAAAGGTGCAAGGCCTCTCCTGCATCTTCCCTCCCCAAACCCTGCTGGGATGTCCCCACCATTGCCATCAGCTCGGGTCACCAGCCAGGAGCGAGGATCAACTGCTGCCATAAAAACGTGGTGCTGCTTCATTCCAAAGCTGGTTTTGTTTCCAAAACCAGCCAGGGAGTGGAAGCTTGTTTTAATCCCAAAGGTAAATCCTGTGCCTGTCCCTAATGCCTAGGCTCTTGTTTTGATGTGTTTCAAGGGACAAAAGGAAAAAAAAAAAAAAAAAAAAAACAACAAGAAGGAAGAGAACCCAGCATAACTGTTTGAAAACTATTACATTTATTGGAAACTACTAGGAAAAATTCCTTCATGGAAAGGGTTGTCCAGGCCTGGCACAGCTGCCCAGGGCAGAGGTGGATTCCCCATCCCTGGAGGGATTTAAAAGCCGTGTGGATGTGGCACTTGGGGACATGGGCCAGTGTTGGGCTGGGCAGTGCTGGGGGAATGGCTGAAGTCAATAATCCTGGAGGGTTTTTCCAGCCTGAATAATTCTGTGATTCTGTGCTGGCAGAGCAACACGGATGTTGTGTGAACCTGAAAAAACAAACGCGGAAGGTCACTGCTGCTGTTGTAAGCTTTGAGGAGCTGGCTGGTCTTTGTGTGATTACTGGTCCATTGATGAGAATAATAATTGGAAAATAGTATTTATATCCCCATGACCTTGCAGTGACCAAGTAATCAGAGCACGCCATTGATTTGGTGTCAGGTGAAGTCCAGTTGAGAGCAGGCAGCGAGGAGAGGGAGGGCAGCCTTGTTTGAGGACCAAGGAAAGCTGAACAAGTTGATTTCAAAGACCTTCTCATTCTGCATTCAAAGCAGACCTTTAGCTAGTAATATTAAATGCTAACAAAAGAGACTCTGGTCAGTTGTGGGTAATAAACTATTAATTGGAGCTTTGTCAGAAACGACTCTTGACCTTTGAGACAAGACAATGAGCAATTGGGGGTCCTTTGTTTCCATGCTCTTGACTCCAGCAGTGTCAAATGTTGGATACAGATGAGTTATGTTGTTCTTCCCCTTTGGGAAAGGTGATGCCCAGTAATTTGAGGATATTCAGCAACTTAGGAACTAATTAGTTTAAAATTAAATTTTCCACTCTGCCAGGCCAAGCACAATAAGGCGAGGCCTTAAGACACAAGAGAGCACTTTAGAAAGGAGTAAAGGGTGACTGGGCACATGGAAGCTCCCAGCGTGCCTTTCAGGCTGATCCAGGCTCCCTAATTAGGTGGAACACAAAGCTGTCCCCTGGCTGCTGCAGACCTGAGCTGCTGCCAATGCCTGTGGGGTCCCAGAAAGCTGCCAGGGAGGGGAGAGGTCCCCCTGCTGTCCCCAAATCCTCCCCATGCACCACTTTGCCATGGGATGGTCTCTGCCCACCTGTACCTGCAGTTTGTTTTCACTCTCCTCCCTTGTGCTGTGCGGGGCAAGCTGGGAGAATAAAATAAGCTCAGCTGCCCAACTGAAGACCATTTAAAAATTAAAAAAAAAATTAGTTAAATTAATTGTGGGCAGAAAAGATGGGCTTGCAAGGCACTGCTGTGCCTGTTACATCCCACTGCTGATCCAGCTGAAATCTGAAGGGTCGAGACCCAAATCCCATCTCTTTCCTCGCACCTGGATTTCCTTCATTGTGCCTCTTGCCCTCAAAGCCCCACTTTGGTTAAAACTTGTGCTCCCCATTCCCAAGGCCCTGGTACAGCCCCAGATTTCTGGGAGGGTTTTTGTGGGCTCCTTCCCACCCCGTGGTCATCCCAGCTGCTCACCACAGGGGCCAGGGCCACGTCTTCCCTTCCTGGCCAAACTCATGGTCACTGTGGGGCGAGCTCAGTGTGGACACAAATTTATCTGTGGTGGGGAAGGTGAGCTTTTCTCATGGGGTGTGCTCCACTGTCTGCCGGAACCTTTCCACTGCACCAAAACTCTGCAAGTGTTTTCAGGATTGGGCTCTAGTGGAGTAAACCCTGCTGGGTAGGAATCTCCTCATGAGTGTCGTCAGGTTATAATTAATTTGGGTTTCTACAGAAAAGTGTTTTTTTTAAAAAAACAAAGCAAAACAAAAAAAAAAACAAAACAAAACAAAAAAACAACAAAACAAAACCAAGAAAAACAAACTAAAAAGGAAAAAGAAATCCTCCACAAAACAAAAACCAAACCAACAAAAAATCAACCAAAGCAAGAAGATCTTTCTGAATGTCCTCAAACTACTCTTTGAAGTACAAACAAACCCCAGGAAGCATTGTGTTAATAATGCTAAAAGCTGTTCCCCAAGCCCCCAGAAGCCCCAAGCCCCTTCTCCAAGCCAGCTCTGTGCCATCATCCTCTTATCCTGTGGTTAACATCGCTGAACACTGGAGAAACTGTAATTGTTTATAAGCAAAGGAGCACTTCCCAAAGTACAGTATTTGTTTAATGGATCGTTAAACCAATATAAATAATGCTGAAGCAAGCATGGAAGCAATGAGTATGTGAAAGTAATTACACAGGGAAACTTGGAGTGTCACTGTCCGCTCTCACAGGCTGTGGTGGGGATTAAACCAAGCTCAGGAGAGGTTTAACTCTCCAAAACACCCTTTTAGGTTTGTGCATTTCCTTTCCTCTTAGAGAGAAAATTCTGGGGACAGGCTCTGACCTTTTTACCTTGTTCCTGGAATGATTTCCTCTCTAATGATTTCATCAAGATCAGTGAAATTAAATTAAAAAGGAAAAAAAAAAAGATCATTACTTCTACAGCTGCAGGAGTTGTTGGCAGTGAAATGAATGAAAAAAACCATGGCACTTCTGGAGAAGATTTTGGAGTTGTCCTAGTGTATCTGACATCCATAGATTCAATTTCCAGAGGGGGGACTCAGTGACCATTTTAGCTGACCGGCCAGAGAATCTACTGCAGTTTTGACTGGTTCAGGTGTGTAGTTTGGTAACTCACTGCAGGGCTTCTTGGTCTGCAGGTAATTTATCTTTTTTTTTTTTTTTTTTTTTTTGGATTTTTTTTGGGATTTTTTTTTGAGAAGGAAGATCTCAACATTGCAGCTGGAGGAAAACAGTGTGGTTGGGCTAAAGCCTCATCTGTACACTGGTCATCTCCAATCACTTTGACCTTTACTGCATGGGGAGATAATTTAGTGCTCTGAAAATGCCAGTTATCAGCCCTAGTGCAGCCTCACTGGCTGGTGCAGACAAACAATCAATGGAAGTTTGTTATTCTGTTCATTATTACTTAAGCTAACATAAACACATTTGCCAATAATCAAAACCATTGCACGGGAGAGTATCGTTGCACCAATAATTTCCATTGTGCAATGGAACACGCTGTATACAGCGTGCAGGAGTACTTGGGGGCTCCTAATACCTAAAATCAAACTCTTATCTGAGCAGTGGAAAGCACAGCATCTTCAGGCTGCTCATCTCCAGAACCACGAGTTTTAAAATGAACTGTTGGGAGCCCCTTGCTGAGGAAGGGCTTATTCAGTCATAGAACCCTCATAGAATGGTTTGGGTTGGAAAAATCCTTAATTATCACCTCATTCCAGCCCTTCTGCCATTGTCAGGGTGGTCACCCACTGCATCAGGTTGCTCAGGGCCCCATCCATCTGCCCTTACATGCCTGCTGGGTGCACCGTGAGGACATGAGGTCTTCATGGGCCTCTGCTCCAGGCACCCCATGCATTGGGGAGGAGTTAATATTCCTCTTTTTGCATCAAGAGCTGAGTTCTGGGCTCTCTGCTGTGTCTTGGTATTTAAGAGCTCTGGATTTTATCCCTCCTGTGCTTCTGGATGCCTGTGGGTCAATGTGATGTGGGGAGAGAGTGATCCCCATGGAGGGATGAAGCTCTTGCTCAGAGCCCTACCACGCTATAAACAACACCTGTGAAACCCTGACTTGCCTAATGTGCCCAGACCACCAAGCTCCATTATGTTTTTGGATATCCAGAGGGACCTGCCAACCTCCCTTGCAGCTCCTCACTCCTCCCCACTCTAACCCTAGCTCTGGAGCTCAGCGCTATGTTTTGTGGAGCAGAGGATGCAGTCAGAGCAGGCTGTGACACCCAAGGGTGCCTGGCGTGTGGGATTTCCCTGTTTTTCCATGGGAAGTGAGAGGTGGAAGCTGTCCCACCTGCCTGGAGCTGGAGAGGGCAGCAGAGAAAAGCGGAAAGTCCTTGGCTGTGAGCGCCTGGATGGAGCAGGAGCAGCTGCGTTGCAGTATCCAAACACACTTCTCTGTGAGGAGGGTAATTTAGAGCAATTACACCAATTATTATTGCTTTTCTAATTAGTGCTTTTCTTACAGAATTAGCTGAGTGTTTATTAGGAGCCGCTTGTTGCCAATAGCTTAACTGCTTCAGTACCAGTTTTTATCAAACATTAGAGTGGCTTAATTTTATTATTATTTTTTTCCCCCCTCTGTGTGTAACTCGTTTTGTTATCTGGTTTCACATAAAAGCCCCAATTAAATATTCATTTTGCTTTGTTACATATGGCATTAAATTTTCATGAGCTGTATGTTCTCCTTGAATTTTGGGGGGGTGGGTGGGCAGGGAGGAGAGGGGCGAAGTCACCCTCGGTCTCTTAAAGGCAGGGATGCGCACGTGTGTTTTTTGCTTTAGTGATAGTGAGAGAACTGGGAAAAACAAAAGAAAAAAAGAAAAAAAAATCAACAGAAAAAGCCTTTTCTCATGTACAGTAGAGATCCAGCCTTAAACCCACCAGCTTAAAGGAAAAAAATTGTGAGGCAGGTGGAGTTTTGGCGTCCCTCTTTACACTGCGGCACGAGGTTGCGGCATCAAGGCTGATGGGGAAAAAAAAGGCTCTTTGGGGGCAGAAAAGGTGATTTTTCACTCTCAGCCTCTTCTCTCCATCTTTTTTTTGTGTCTTTGAGCAAGTTTTGTGGGTCTGCGGCCCACAGAATCCTTCCTGTGTTCAGTCAACTTGTATTTCTGGGAAGGGTTACGTCTTAGCAATGCAGAGGGAAATGGTTGGGATCAATGCTGGCTTGATCAGAGGATTAACGAAATTAGCAACAATTAAATCCTTACCCTCCTCTCTGATGAGGGGGGCAAGGATTGAAAGAGCAAAATTCTGACTTTTTTTTTTTTTGAGCCATGAAATTTAAATCATAACAGCAAAGATAAAACTGCATTTGAAGGAAATTCTTTTGATATATCACATAAAAATCCAATTAAATACTTTCTCCAGAATAATACTTGTTCTTAAGACACCTTAGAGGTTTTTTGTTTATTTTCTTTTCCTTTTTTTCTTTTTAAATTATGTGTTCACTGTCAAGAGTAAAATGTAGTTTTGTTTAATTTTTTGACCAATTCTCTTTGGTCATTTCTTAAGCAGTGTTGTGATTTTATATGATATTTCAGCACCCCTGTCTTTATCCTTAGAAAACAGTAATGCTTCCAATCTGTACTTTGAATTGTAAAGGGAAACAAAAATGGGAAAATGAGGAAAAAGTGTTATTCTCAATTTTTCTTCCTTTTCCCTTCCTTCAGGAGACAGACAGGGGTGATGGAACTTGAAGAGCCAGGAAAAGCCTGTCACCTTTTTTCCTCCTATTACCCTCAAAATGAGACAAAACAACCCAGATGTTTTCAAAATCTTGCAGTATGAATATTTTTAATGACTTTTAATAGTAATACAGTGTGTTTTAACACAGGATACAGGGGAATTCCCATTCCTGCAGAAGGTGCTGGGATGAGCAGGTGGGCTTCAGATCTCAAAAAAAGGAATGAAATTTTTATCCATAATAAAAAAGTTTCTAACTGGTGACATTTCTGCCAATTCTGGGTGTCACAGCCATGCCTGAGCTTGCAGAGCTGCCTTGAGCAAGGAAATACATTTTTTCCTATTTGAGGGTAAAACAGGTTCAAAAGTATTTGTCCAGCAAACCAAATGTCTTTTGGTGTTTCTGTATGTGATCTGTATGATTGATTTTATGTATTAAAATTAAATAATGAAATGCAATGTGATTTAAGTTAAATTTTATGTGTTTATGTCTGTTATATTATATATATATATTTATATTTAAGGACATATTTCTCCGCACAACATCAGGGGCTCGCGGAAATAACTACTTGGCAAAACATTGACCAGAATATCAAATCCTCCGAATTATGTCCTACTTATGGGTTTCCAAAAGCGAGCTTTAGAATAAATTCCAGGGGATAAGTAGGATGGGAAATACACGGGCTAATATGTGTGCATGCATGGCGAGCGGCGCCACTGCAGCGGCTCGAGCCGGGGAAGGCGGGAAGATAAATGAAATTCATAGTCAATACATCATTTCTTATCCCCCTCTTGGGGCAAAGGGTTCAGGTTTTGTTTGGTTCGGATTTCTCTTTTTTTTTTTTTTTTTTTTTTTTGCCTGTGTTCATCTGTGGCTTCTTTGCTGCTAACCCTGAGTGTAAGAGCAGGAGCGGGGAGAGCTTGGGGTACCTGGTGGGACCATCCCAACCTTCCCAGGGTCTTCAGGCAGATCCCTGATACTTGGGGATTTTCCTCTTGTGAGGCACCAGAAATCCTGATTTTGGATAGTGCCATATATTTATTTTTCTTAGTGTTGTTTTTTTTTAATCAGCTTCAATTAACAATGCCTTTCTTTGCTTTATATAGCAAATTTTAAACCAAGTTTAGCACCAAAGAACCTATGGAGCATGATACAGGTGAATAAATACTGGAGGAGAACACAAGTCATCCCCACGTCAAAAGGTGAACAAACTCACTAAATAGCATTTACAAAATTACATCAAATCAAACAGATTTTTTTTTCTAGAAACAAAATGCTCAAAAATTTAGAGGCAGAGCATCAATGTAAGTAATCCAAATGGCATATTGAAATTTCTAAATAGTGTTTTGAAATGATCCAAAATTACTTGGAAAATGTGAAGCCCCTGTCACCACTGCCATCTTTGAAAAAATATTAAGTGAAACAAGGAGAATCAAATTAAACAACCTTTTAAAATAATTTTTCTCATCTTTAAGAGAAAAAGAAAACCACTTTGCTTACGGGTTTCACATGCTGTTTTTCTCCCAATTTTTTCAGGGGCTAGAAAATAAGGGAGAACCTTTCAATTTGATCCCTAGCACAGTGGGTGGTTGGCAGGGAGGACATAGGGCGCTCTGGGCAGGATGGACATTTGAGTGGCTCAGCTCTCCACCAGCATCCAAGGCAAAGGGGTTTTTCTGCCCTGACTTTGTCTCCCTGTTAGTTTAAATATGTTTTTTTCATAGGTAGTATTCAAATTCTTGTCTCTACCACATGCATCCAGCCTGGCCTTGGGCACTGCCAGGGATCCAGGGGCAGCCACAGCTGCTCTGGGCACCCTGGGCCAGGGCCTGCCCACCCTCCCAGCCAGCAATTCCTAATTCCCAAGAGCCCAAAATCTGTCCCTGCCCTCTGGCAGTGGGAAGCCATTCCCCCTTTTCCCATTGCCACAGGCCCTCATACAAAATCTTTCTCGTCTTTCTTGTAGGATGAGATGAAGGACATCAGGAGAACAAAATTTCCTCATATGTGCAACAACAGGGGAAAGCTGAAGCCGTTTTCATGCTGCCCAGAATTACTTTTCAAATTGTTACTCACCTATTGATTTGTTGTCCAGACAGGCTGTGCCTGCCCCATCCCTGGAAATATTTAAGGCCAGGTTGGATGGGGCTTGGAGCAACCTGGGATAGTGGAAGTTGTTCCTGCCCATGGCAGGGGAGCAGACTGACACAACTTGAAGGTCCCTTCCAGCCCAACCATTCCAGGAGTCTGTGATCTTATCTTCTCACAAGTCTGAAGATAGGAAGAAGAAAGGACAAAAGACTACATTCAACCTTGGAAAGGCAAAAACCCCAGAGCTCCATTTCATTCCTGAAAAGTATGCATGGGTTAGACTTAAAAAAATATAAACTAAAATATCGTATATCAAAAGAAAAAAAATTATTTGGCATCCAGCAAAGCTTGCATAGCAAACCAAAATTTCTCAAAGTTACAAATTCAAGGAAAGGCTTCTTGTTTAGACCAAAGCCTGAAAAGCATAAGTCTTGACTAGGTCTGTTCCCTGTATTCCCAGTGAGTTTGTCTCTTTCCTAAACATGAAGGTGAGGACACTGCTGCTCTGAATGTGTAGTCTGGGATATGGGATCCTATGTAGAGGTCTCCAGAAGCCAGATCTTAGTGACAATTTAGAGTATAAACAGAATTGAGAAATACACAGGCTAACACACATGGGGCTGTAAAGCTGTTCTCCTAAGAGCTTAAATAGAGCAGGGCAGCCAGGGATGAATTTTGATGGTTGCAAGTTTGATTGCTGCAGGTTATCTCCATCTGGGAGCTGCAGCTGAGGTGCTGCTGGAAGGACCAGGCCTGGCCCTGTTTTGGTGCCCACACAGACACTGAGCAGGGGTTTGCTGCTCAGGGTGGGCAAAATGAGCCCAGTGAGGTGGCGCTGGGGCAGTGCTGGTGCCACAGGGGTCAGCTAAGGAGGGCTGTGCCTCCTGGGAAATTATGGAATGGTTTGGCTTGGAAGGGACCTTGAAGATGATGTCATTCTAACCCCCCTGCCATGGGCAAAGTCACCTTCGCTAGGCCAAGTTGCTCCAATCTTGCCTTGAACACTGCCAGGGATGGATGAAGTAAATGAACATGTGGAATCTGTGGGTTTTTGGAGAAACTGGCCAGTTTGGGATAGACATCACCGATTTTCCTGCCACAAGCCAGTGAAACAGTGACTAGCAAACAGTGCTGTGCATGCAGAATTCTACTCTTCCAGGCCAAATTTGACTGAGCAGCAGTCAAATCCAGGTCAACTCTCCTTTCACCTTGAGGCTGGCAAGGGAGTTTCTGGCAGAGTTAATTTTCCTGATTCCTCTAAACCGTGTTTCCCCACATGGAAGGGCACCCCTGGCTTGGGAAGAGCCATGACACCTTCTTCCCCTCAGGTGGCAGCCACCCCTCAGGCATGCCAGGAGTAAGGAGCACCTGGAAAACCCCAATTCTGGAGGCTGACAAGCAATAACCCAAGGTGGAAAACATCCAGGGATGGTGAGGGATCCCCAAAAACCAGCTTGGGCCACCTTTAAGTGTGCTGACCCCACAGCAAGGCAAGGGCACAGAACTTCTCCCCTCCAGCATGAAAACCAGACTGTGTCCCCACAGGGTTTGGGTTGGAGGCTGGAAATCAAGCTGAACTCCCTGGCCCATGGCTCAGTGGCATGGAAACAGGAATGCCCCAGCAGGTTAAGAACTGGCTCTTCCACCTAAAGGATGGAAAGAAAGGGAAGAAAAAGCAAGAGAGAGAAAGAGCTGCTGCCATTGAATAATTGATGAGTTTCAGACCAATCAATGCGACAGCAGAGCAGGGCTAATTAAAGGTTTCTGAGGAATCCCTGTAGTAATTTACTTGAATGTAAGAAGTTCATATTCTCTCTCCCTTTTTTTCCCCTCCCTGTTCCCAGGAATTCCAGTTTTAGGCTTCGGCGGTCTCTAACCACCGCTCACTTTTCCCCTCCAGGGGGATGTTTGCTATGGAAATATGCAATTAATATTGCAGCGATCGTAATTGCTAATTATTAAAACAATGCTACCCCCTTTTTCATGGCCTACTTTCTTGCTCAAAATGATTTAAATAACAGGGAAAAGAAAAAAAAAAAAGAAGCAGAGACAAGGTGGCTGGGGCTCAGCTGAGCTAGGATTAAGTGCTGAGCATGGCTGGGGTTTTTTTTTGGCTGTAATTTGGTGAATTCCCACATCTGCCTGAAAACAAAGGGCAAGGTGATGGCTGTCAGTGAGTGGTCCTTGCCATAACCTTGAGCCATGCCAAAAAACCACCGTGCAATGCCAGAACAACCTGAATCCATTTAGTGATTTAGATCTGGATGGTCTGCCCGTGTTTCTGAAGCAGCTGTCATGGTGCTGTCCTGGTGCTGCCATGAAATATTAATAGCCAGTGATGAGGAATTAACAGTCAGAGGTGCAGGCTGTCAAGGGAAAGGTGAATCAGGCAGGGGAGATGTGCTCAGTGCTAGGGACCTGATCTAGCAGAAAGATGGAATTCCCTCCTACGCCTGGCCAGGATTTGCCATCCAGCAAAATAAAAAAAGACAAAAAAAAGGGCTTTTTGGTTGCCCAGATGTTGGGATCCTGGGGGAGCAGAGTAGAGCACAGCCAGCTCGGGACTTCAAACCCCAAGGTCAGGCTTTGAGGAAATGGCCTCAAGCAGTGCCAGAGCAGATTTAGGTTGGCTATCAGGAAAGTTTCTTCATGGAAGGGGCTCCCAAGTGCCAGAGCAGCTGCCCAGGGCAGTGGTGGAGTCCCCAGTCGTGGAGGGATTTGAAAGCCATGCGGATGTGGCACTTGGGGACGTGGGTCACTGATGGCCTTGGCAGTGCTGGGGGAATCTTGGATTTGTTGAACATAGAGGGCTTTTCCCACCTGAAGGACTCTGTGATTCTCTGATGGTCAAGAGTTGAGATGTTGTGGGGCTCCCCAAGCTCTGCATCCCAACCCTTTCCTAACCCATTTCTTGAGCCACTGGCAGGGAACTGGGCTCAGCTGGGGCAGATGGAGGGAGCTCACACAGGAGGAGGCTGCACGGATTTAGACCCGAGCAAGAGTCCACAGTGGGAGCTGCCAGCACCCAGAGCACTTGTGGACCTCTTGGGGCAGCTCTTCCAAGCCATGGCAGCTGCTGCCATTGAGGACATGGTGCCTAAATCACAGACTGCACTTTAAAACAGTGTGAGGAAGAGCATCAGGGTGGTTCCCCAGCCTGTGAGAATGCGGAGAGAGGAAGATGCAAACCGTACTGCTGAGGGTGCTGGGGTTGTGCTCAGCCATTCATGCTCTGACAGCAGACTGCAGGGACCCGGGGTGGGGGGGGAACCTGCTGGGGGTTTCTGGAAACAATGAAAGTAAGTGGAAATAAGGCTTTAAAAAGTCCCTCTGCCTGTTGAGGCTAGCGACAGTGCTGTTTTCCCCCCCACATAAATGAAAGCAAAAAAATTGTCAGGGTTATAATAAAACATGAAAGGCTTATGTATAAGCTAGGAAGCAAGGCTTTGAATGGGTTCCTGGTGGTCTCAGGTGGTGATAGGTGCAGCTATAATACAGCCAGCAATTAGAAACAGGTTTGCTATTAACTGGCTTACTTTGCTGGCTGCTTTGATGGGGCTGACCTTTCCCTCCCAGCCCATCCTGGAGCAGGTGACAGGTTGGAGAGTGCCTGGCCCTCACCCCTCCCTGTTAAGTACAGGTTTGGGTCCCACCTATCACATCTTTTCCTGCCAGAGGGGTAGGCTTTGTTGTGTGTGGATCTGATGATGGTGGTTGAGCCTTGGCTCTAATTGCAGCACGTAGGCACTGCAAACCTGTGGTGGGGAAGGCAGAAGATCAGATCCCTGTTGCTTCCTCAAGAGCAAAAAAAGAAAACCCTGGTGCATCTGAGATGTTTGAGGAACTTTTTTTTCTCTCTCTCATTACATGGGGATGCACCATCTCTAAAAATCCCTATGTGTTTTGTAGCACTGTCAAAGGTTCATTAGTGATGTTACTGGCTGATGTGCCTGGAATTTCTCCTATTTATCCCAGGAGCTAATGGGGAGTTCTGTAAACAGACAAAAATATTCCTGATTTACTGTTTTTGTTTTTTGTTTTTTTGTTTGTTTTTTTTTTTTAAGGCCTTGAACTAAGAAACCTTTTTCTGCATCTCACAAAGCTGCCTGGAAGTTACCTGATCTAGTTTCAAATCCACCACTGATCCTGCTGGGATTTGAACCAGTAATTTGTAAAAAAGCTTTCTGCTGCTTTTCTTAGGTGTGCTCTGCTTTCCACCACCAGGTATCTTGTTGGGTGACCCATGATGAAGAGGCAGAATGGGGAGAATGGGCAGAAGGGGCAGAAAGGGGGTGGTTGGCTTCTGCAAAGGAAGAAAGGGAATTGCCACCAGTGCCAGTGGGTGAGGAGCAATTGGTTTTGGGCTGGGCATGGCAGAGGTGGAAGAGCTGCTGCTGTTACAGCTCCAGCCAGGTGTCTCCTGTCTCCACTTTGATGTCACCAGACCTAAAGCTGTACTGTTCTGTCCACAATAGGTTCAGGGGAAGATGTCCCTGTCCATAGCAGGGGAGTGGGATGAGGTGAGCTTTAAGGTCCCTGCCAACCCAAACCATTCTGGGATTCTATGAAATGGAAAACTCAGGTACAGAAGCAACTGAGAGGAGTCACCCAAGGCTGCTGTAAAGTCAGGGAAGTAGCAGAGCCTGTTTTCTTAACCTTGTGCTGCTCAGAGCTTTAACCACCACATCTTCCAAATCTGCTCCCCTCACTTGGTTTCTCATTTCCATCACACCAGTGACACCTCTGTTGGAGTTTTGCGGAAGATTGTTGTCAATTATTTAAGAAAATTGCCACTGCTGGTTCTTGCACCCCTCTGAAATGCTGCCAAGACCCACAGCAGGCTCCCAGTGCCTTCCCAAGCTGAATGATTACATCTTCACCCAGAGCTGGTAGATGTGCAGGTCAGATCTGCCCCTAAATTCTGAGGGTCTTGGAGCCCATCACTGGGTTTTGGGAGGAAATCAAAACACCCTCCTGTCCAGCAGATGTGGGCCACCAGGCTGATGGAACCATATGTGCCAGGATCCTACCCTGCTCCTGGATAGCAGCAAATAGTTGAACAAACTTGACTGTTAATCCAGCAGAATTATGGCAACAAGTTTGAGGATGCTCGTGCTCAAATCCACACTGCGACGATGCTGCTTGTTAATTAAAAGGTGAGGAGAAGCAAAACCCGAGAAGCAAAACCAGAGAAGGGGCAACCTGAGAGGAGAGCCTTGGAGTACTTCTGGGGATCAGAAGTGGAATGGCACTAGTCCTAGTTTTATTGCGATTGCTGAAGTGAGGACCAGGCAGGATGTTGGGTGGGTAAGCTGGGTGATGTCCCACTGCCCGGTATGGCATGCATTGGTTTTGCTGGAGAATAAGACAAGGGCAGAAGCAGCTGCTTGGGTCAGGAAGCACCCAGTGGCAGCTTCAATGGCTCATGGGTGATGGGATTTTGAGATTAATGGGAGGATGGCGAGTGTGTTGATTCTAAGGCCGATCCAGGCCATAATTCAGTGGTTACTTGAGATAACAATGGTTGTTCCTAGGAGTAGGCTAATGATGAAGATTAGATTTGCTTGGGGGTTCATTAGCAGGGGAAGGACCTCCTTCCTCTGCTAATGAACAGAGCACCTCCTCACCTGTGCCCAGATGCCAGGTGGTTTTTAATGGGGTTCACAGGGAGGAGAGACGAACTTTAGGTGGGTAAAGCTCGGCCTTTCCACTCACCCCGGGATGGAGGGAGCATCCCCAGAGGAGAGGAACTGGTTAAAGGGGAGCAGCAGCAGCAGCAGGACGCTGGCGGGGCGGTGAAGGATTGGTGGGCTGTAATGATGCGCTTGGGCTCTATGGAAATGCCCACCAGCCCTGGGCGGCAGCGGCGGCGGGCGCGGCGCAGACGGGGGGACGCGGCTCCAGAGGCACAGGGAGCGTTATTGATGCGCTCGCCTCGGGCAGGGAAGCGGATAATGGATGTGGGATGCTGGCCGTGCTTTGTCATCAAACGAGGGGCCTGAAAGATGGTGCGCTGGAATATTATCAGTCATCCTTTGATCAAGATGTAATGCTCTCGGGGTCCTTTTCTTTCTCTCCTTCTCCCCCGCCTCAGTGGAGAACGCTTTTATTTCTCCCTCTTTGACCTTTTCGCTCCAGTGTTTGGGAGGCTTGGATCCATTCTGCTTTTAACCAAGGGAGCACTACCTTCCCCTCTTCCCTTCCTCTCTTCCCCCAAGCCTGAAGGATGTGGTGTGAACTCAAGGAAATCATGTTTCCTGGTCTGTGTGGCTTCATCTTGAAAAAACCTCTTGCTTTTCATTCCCCCCCATCCTGCGATACTGCTAACAGATTATGTTTATGCAGACAAATACTTAAGTTTTATTTCTACGGTACTATAGGTAAGAATAGTGCTTCCTAAACAAATAAAAAGGTCAGTCCCTGCTTTGGGATTGCCATAACACAGCAAGGGATGGCAAATAAGGGGTTTTATTGCATCTCACCTGTATTTAGGCAAATCAAACAATTGCATTTTTTACAACCCTGCGTAATGGCCTGATGCAACCAAATGAGACCTCTCTCCCGGGGAGTTTAAGCAGCATATTAGCTTTATCACTTGATGACCCATAAAATGGTTATGCACCCCTTAGTGATTACCTGACTTACTCAGCACAGCTTGGCAGGGAGGATATTTAAACATTTTTTGCATTATCTCTTTCACAATGTCATCGTTCTAGACGTCAGCCTTTCAAAGGAGGTGGCTTTCCTTTACATCTTTGTATGAGGTATTAGACCAAGGAAAAGGCTGTTGGGAAGAGAAAAATAAGGTTTCTTCATATCTTGGAGGCAGAATTAGAATTTGGGGCATCTTCTCTTCCCCTCATGTCACCTCTAATGGAATTTCATTGTGTGAATAACTTGGTAGTTGTGTACCTCGTGGAGTTGATGGACAGGACAAAAGGAGAAATATTTCCTCTCCCACAAAGTAGCAGTGATTTGGTGTGTGCTGCAGAGTGGTGCTAAGGTGCACAAGAGAACAGAGGTGGGAATAGATGCTGCACATCATCTCTGCAGGCTGCACGTGGCAGGAGAGCCCCAGGTCCTGGGGTCCAGGGCTGGTTTTCTGGGCTGCAGACCTCTCCTCACCCATCTTTGCAGGCTGCAGAAAAATTTTGTTGTGTTTATCACCACGTGTTCTGAGATGCTCAAAAATATTGTCATTGTCTCTTAGGACAAGGTACCACAACACTGTGTTCATGTCCTTTGGTATCTTGGCTGGGGTTCATCTGCAGAAATGCCATGTTTTGGGCTGCTCCCAAGTAAAGGATGTCTGCAACAGGAGCAGATGCTGAGCAAACCCTCACCAGCATCCCATTGAGTCACCTCTGATAAAAATGAGAAATTTTCCACAGCTGACAAAGAAATTTGCAGTTAGAGAAAACCTCTGGGCTGGCATAGAAAGAACATTTAAAAGCATTTCTGGTCAAACTTCTCTACCCCATCTGAGGCTGTTTCTCCTTCCTTGTGGATAACTCCCAAATAAAGGGTGAAAGTGATGACAGCAGCAGTGTTTGCCTGTAATTACCTCACACTGCAGCTGGAAATGTAGGAAAAAGTGATGCAAAAGGAATGTGCTCCAGAGCAGTTTATGAGAGAGCAACAATAACCTTGGAGGAATGAGATCCAAAAACTGGGCCTTGGAACAAGCAGATTTAGTGACAGTGCTTTTGAGCATCTCAGTTTTGGGGAGTTACTTTGTGTGTAAAGTATGTTAAGAAAAGATTTTTTTTTTTCATTTTGTCGAAAACATCAAGGTTTCAGCATTCACATTTTGCTGAACTTAGATAAAAATAAAAATTGGATATAAGCAAATATTTTGGCATCATTTAAGAAAAGCTTAGCTGATGGCTTAGTTGAAAAAACTCCTAAATTTAAATATGCTGAAGACTGCAAAAGTAGTATGACTTGAGAAGAAATAAAGTTTATTGAAACAAGACATATCAGTATTTTATGACATTTTCCTATTTCATTATTAAAAAAAATTGTTGCAATGAGTGTGACAAATACTTTGTGTTTACCAAAAGTGCTCTGCTCCTGGGAAATGTCTTCTGAGGATAAGGAAATGTCTTCTCAGGACCACTCTGCTTTTTAGGAAGGAACCTAGGGAGCTATTTACTCTTGATTTGGGTTCTTAAAGGTATTTTGCGGCCCAGAGCTCCCCCCAGTTTGACTCATCACCATGCTTGCATGGACCACAACTGGGCTACAGCCCGAGGTCATGGCTTCAACCTTCCAGCCCCTTAGGGGTGTTCTGGGCAGTCCTGAGGCATCTGGATACCTGTGTTGGGGAATTTCATTCCCATCTGCTTTGCAATTTGGCTTTGTACAACCTCTCTTGGTTGGAGGGTGCCCCTGAGGCTCACTCGGCTCCATCCAGCAGAGCTGCACCATCAGAGAGTGGATGAGATGTCTGAGCAGCAGGGCCTCTCACAGCTCCTACAGCATGCTGCCAGTGGGCCCAAATGTCACCAAACACCACCAAACTTGTGGCTGAGCCCAAAATTGCACCATCTTTGGGCTGCAAAGGAGGTGAATAGTGTAATCTCTGCTGTTGGCCTCACTGACAGTGTCTCCCCTCCTGAGGAACACCCAAGAGTGATCTTCCAGTCTTTGTGGGAAATTTTAGGCGACGAGGTGAGATATCTTATCTTAAATAATTCTGAAACAGCACAGACCTCTCTATTCCTACTGATCCTGTCTCATCCACCATGCTGAACCTTCACTGGTCTCCGTGGGAATTCAGAAAGCAGATATCACAAAGGGTTTGAATGCTATGGTGATAGATCTTCTCTCCTGAAGTATGCACACTGAGCGTATCAGTAGTTGGATTTACTTTCAAGAGATAGACCCCAGGCCTTGGTTATACACAACTGTCCTGTTCATTACCCTGTCACTGGTTCCTGCACTGGTTTGGTCTCTGATGGCTGTGCAGGAAGCAGAGCTCAGTAACCAGAGCAGGAGAGTGCTTTGAGGCTCTGTCACCAACCAGGTGGAGTCATCTCAAGCAAGCCACTTGCTCCTGGATAACCAAAACCACATAGTCTCTTTAAACTCGTGGACACAGAGGGGAGATTGTGGGATTTTTGAAGGGTTTTGGCTCTTTGCTTGTGTCACATTAGTCACGGTGCTTCCTGAGCCCCTGAGGCTGAGTGGGCTGGAGAGAAAGGAGGTGGAAAGGCTGCAGGGTTTCACACAGGAACACTGAGAGAAGGTGTCACTTTGTGGTATCCATAATGGCATTGGGATTCTTCCGTCCATTGGAGCAACGTGTCTGAGGGCAGCTGTGGGAAAGGGACCTGTGCTGACAGGATTGTTGGCCAGTACATGATGGGGAGTCCCATTTTACTGGGAGGTGTCCCGCAGGTCAGAAGGAGGGGAGATGTCAGCTGCTACTTTTATTTCTAGTGACTGGTTTCTCAAAATCCCCTCTGATGCACAAGGAGGTAATCTTTTTTCTAACTTTATTTGGTAGACAGCTACACAGACAGGTTCCTTCCAAACAAACTGTTCATGAGCTGTGGTGGCAGAGTAACCACTACTGGAGATGATCAAGGAAGAACTGGACAGGGCACTTATTGTCTGGTTGACAAGGAGGTGATCAGTCAGAGGTTGAACTCAGTGATACTGAAGGTCTTTTCCAGCCTAAGTGACTTCTAGATTTGACCCTATTTTGCATTTATTATCTGCTAAATTAAAGTTAAGCAAGTCCATCCAGCCATCCTAAATTTGCTTTCTCTGGAAAACCTAGAAAGGGATCTGTGAGTCACCAGTTGGTAAATAATCAGGCTGTGCTGAGCTGATATGGGCCCGTCAGGCTCATTGAGTCCAGCTCCTGTCCCTGCACAGACACCCCAACAATCCCACCCTGTGCTGAGAGTGTTGCCCCAATGCTCCTGGAGCTCTGGCTGCCTTGGGGCTGTGACCATTCCCTGCAGAAGCAGATGGTGTTGACCCATTTCTAACGTGTTTACATAACCCACATTCTCTTCTCCTATGCACCAAAGGCTGAGGCTTCTTCCATGTATTGCCTTTTTCCATTTATAGCTGCTCCACCAGAAATGATGATCACCTCAGAAGTTCCTCACATCATTTTTTCAGCTTGCTTTTTGATGCCAGACCAAGCAACAATCCAGGAATATGAGATAAATGTGTCAATTTAAGCGATTTTTTTTTTATTGGTCTTTGAATTACAACTTCACCCAAATGCTTCCTAAATCAGGACTCTGCTTTGGATTTGTCAATTCTTTGATGATTTCTGAGACTTGGAGCAAATATTGCAGCTGCCTGCCAAGGGGCTCTGTTGTGGGGGCTAGTTTGTGGAAACAAATTCCTAACTATTCTGGTCTATAAATCCTGAGCCTAACACTGTGAGACTTTCATCAGTGATTTCGCTCCCAGCATATTGGCATTTTAAGTTTTTGACAATCCCATTTAACCATCTGTATTGATTGCAGGTTTGGGTATATACAAAGGAGCCTTTTTCAGGAGGAATTTGAATTCCATTGGAGTAGAAGGAAAGCCCCAGATCACATCAACACACTTTGATACTTAATTGGCAATCCTGGAATAGCGTCACTTCAATTAAAGTGAAGCCATCCCACATACCTGCCTACTGACCTGAGCTCCTGCGTGAGCATGACGATGTTTGATAATGAGCATGGAGAGCACCGAGTGTAACAGCCCAAGGTAATGAGTGCCCCTAAGGCACCAGGTATCAAGTCTCCTCAAGGCACCCTTTCCTTTTGTCTTTCCTTCTGTTTTTATTATTTCTTTCCCCCTGTAGTGGCTTTACCCACCTGTAATTGCAATAGAAGGAGGGAGCCAGGAGATATTTCTTTGCAGACGAGACAGTGGTTGTGTTATTATGGTGTATTATGTTACTTTCCATTAGACCAAAAACTTTTCATCTCTAACCCTAGGAGGTGACCTACAGTAAATACAGTGTCGTATTTAGCTTTTGTAAATAGCTTAGCTCTCATGAATGTTTTATAGTGGGGTAAATATCACATTCTCTCCACTTATTTACATCCGCACAGCATCACAGAAGACTTGTTGGTATTAAATATTAATTGTGAGCTTTAGTGAATCTATGCTTTTGTCAAGAGTGCACTGGGCCACACATCTTTTTTGGCCTCACACATTGAGAAACCACATGATCTCCTGAAGAAAGAACTGGAAGTGCATTATCAGTGTTTTTAACCAAACTGGCCCCAGCCTGATGGCTGCAGCTCCCACTCCTTTCACCCTGCCGGCTGGAAGGAGGGAGAGAAGCCACGGGCAAAGATGTACATGGCTGACCCAACACCTTGGCCTCAGTGTCTGTATCTCTCTCATCTCAGGGAAAGTCCCCGTGGAAGGATTTTGGAGATTTATGAAGGCCAGAATGGATCAGCCAGTCTGGCTACCTCTATATATGGGTCCAGTGACCTTCTCAATTGAGCCAAGAGCTTGTGTCTGCCTGGAGTATATCTAACTGGGAAGCAACCACATTTTTGGCTGGAAGACTTCAGTCAGTGGTGAATCCACCATGTCCCCTGGTACACTGCTATTACTTGATGTATTGTAATTAATTTTAGAATTACCAATGATTTCTAAAGCCGTGCTCTGATTTTCCTGGGTTTTTGCTTCTAGACATGAACTTTTATTGCACCTTTCCTGGTAGATTTGCAGATCTTGTCTTGTATCTTGCACTTTCCTCCTGGAAAGGGAGAGTTCTTGCTGTCCTCTTTGAGGGTAATAATTCCTCTCTCACTCTGAATATGCCTAATGCATGGAGCTCTTGTTCTCTGTCTGTTTCAAATTATCCATAGCAATTTTTGTATCTCAGTCAATTCTTGCGTCTCATCTGATTTAGGGCTGGGAGATGTACTCAATACTCCAGTATCAGTCTCTCCCTTGTGCATAAAATTTGATTTTCCAGCGCTGAGTCTTCCTCCAGAGTGACCATGACCCATTAAAAGTTTTGTTTTCAAAGCTTTTTAACCCCATCCAGACTTTCTTATAGATAATTTTTTGAGGAACTACTCCAGAATGAGACCTACTTTTGAATATGAACAACACTCTGAGATGTTCTATTTTTACTGTCTATGAATACAGTTTATGTTTCCTCCTCAAACTTCAGAATTACTTTTCTCAGATAATGACCATGGGTTTTTGAGGACCCACATGCTCTATACACCTAAATAAATTTACACCAAGGCATCATTTCAGAATGTAAGTAGGAACAGAGATGTCAGCATCTGTGTTATTGGTTGACTTCAGTAGCATCTCACCAACCAAACATTGATTGATTTCATGTTCACCCATATTGGTATGTCTCTGCTGCTTCCTCCTGAGTCTCTGCTGAGTTACACAAATGTGGGAGAGAAGAAAACAGGAAAACTTGTCAATTATCAGCAGAAGACACAAGGGTCAATATCTTTGAGATATTATTTTTTAAATATCCCTCCAGAATGTTTCATCTGCAGGATGAATTCTTTCTTCTTCTGCCTGTTGCTGGTTGGGGTCATTGTTTATGTTCTGGCTGGTATTGGAAAGGTGGTTACTTAGACATGGGTGGAAGATAGGGTAATGGAGTTTAACAGCATTGATTTTACACAGAAGTCTCATTCTGCACTTAAACCCCTCCTTTCCCTGTGAATACCTTATTTAAATGATGGTACATAATTTTTTAATGAGATCCGACCAAAGACTAGGAAAACTGTGACTACACAAGAAGGACAAAAAGCTTCTGGTTTTGTTAACTGCCTGATTTTCTGATTTGCTGATTTTGAGGGCCTTCCCCTTGGCAAAAAATTCTTTTTTTTTCGTCCACCTGCCCCCAGCCCACTAAAATGATTGCAGGAACCAGAGCAGTTGCTGGTGCATGCTGGAGTTTGTCAAGTGACTCTTAGCCCAGAGTACCAGCCTCGTTATTTTTAACCAATGCTAATCAAGTTTTGAAGCATCCATTATGCCCTGGTCCAGGGGCAAACTAAACTACATTACAAAACACTTAAGCCCTGCAAAAAAATTTCCTGACCTCTGAAATCTCTTATGACCTAGTTGCAGCTTCACAATGTCTAGCACTAATCTCTCCATTAAAGCCTTTTCACCTATTTCCTAAACTGCTGCACAATGTATGTATTTAGACAAAAGCAGCAGCTTTCAGAGCCATTAAAGGCTCAAGCCAAAAGTAAAGATGATTTTCTTATGGCTGAGGATGTCTGACAGCCTCAGGGGGCTGGACAACACCATGTTCTTCAGCTGACCCTTATTTAAGACAACCTGTGAGTGTCAGGATTACGATGCTAAGATTACTGTGGTATTTAAATATTATGTTATTAGTCAAATACTGGCATGTATAAACCCAAGATAATTTGGGCGGAGAGAGGATTGGGGAAGGGGGAATTCACTGTCAAGGCTCAGATTTAAGCTGTTAGATTCAGCTCATAACCAAGTCTTTAAAAATATGTTTTTTTCCACTAAACTGCTATTTATATTTACTGCAACTTAAATCATTCCTCTCAAGTTCAGTGACCTTTCTCTCTTTTAATTCACTGATTACCTTTCTAATGGAATCAAGCGTGCTGCATTGGAGGGAGAGTGTGTTAAATCCTCCTCTTCACTCGGAGGGAAGGAGAACCTGAAATCTACGTTACTCTCTACAATTTTTAAATTCCTGAAACTCTCAGAACTCTTACAAATAGCAGTCAAGAGCAGTCAGGGCTCATCTCTCCTGAGGAAAAGCACACCTGTGAGCTGAGCAGAGGGTTTGCATTGTTGTAAATAAGTAGGAGGAAAACCAAATTAAGAGTCTCTTCCAGACTCACCCTGATCCTTCAGCCTTTCCAGAGGTGAGCTAGGACCTGAGTGAGGTCAGAGGAGTTGTCCTTAGGATTTTGTTTTTCCACATCAGGTGGGCAGAAAGGTCCAGCTCCCAGCAGCTGTTGATGTCTGAATGTGGATGCGATGATTTCCACCTTGACACAGGTATAGATCACCTGCTTTGCAAAATAACTTCGCAAGAAATTGTGATCCCATTGTTCTACAGGTTAATGAAAGAAAGAGCCTCTGGGGAATGGGGCCTGCTCTGTCTGCAGCACCCAAACCCCTTGCAGACCTCATTTCAGTTATTTTACTTTTGAAACCACCCTAGGGGTGACCCTGGTTTAGATGCATCATCTCTGGGGCTCTTGGACTCCTCTTCTGTAAAAATAAGAATTCGGAGCCCCTCAAGACCTGGTGCAAAATGCAAGGACCAGAGCAAGTGATATTGGAGCAACAAATGGACAGAAATGAATTTCCAGGGAAGCCACTGGCACTGCCTGAGGTTGTGCCATTCACCTTCCCCTGTTCTCCCACTTTTTATTGGAGTTATTTTAGTTGTCATTCTTCACAGTGCTGAGGTCTCAGGATCCAGTTAAGCAAAACCCGCATTATCCACACTACCTAACAGTGTGACATCTGTGAATGGCTTTCTAATTACTCAAATAAATCAGCATGATTGGAAATTCTTGAGATTTTATTGGGAAGGAAATTTATAGTAATTAAACCAAATTAATTTTGGATTTCTGTTAATCCAAAGAAGGTTTTGGAAGCCTTAGGTTAGACCTGCATTTTCTCCCGCAAGTTATGTGGGTGAAAGAATGAGAAATTAATTGTTTTTGGACAATAAGATGATGATAATAGGAGAATCTTTCAAATAAGCTTGCTATACATCTTTCATCAATTGCAGAGTGTCTTTTCTGGCATCTAAAAATATCGTTCAGGGCTTTTACTAAAGATTCAAACAGACTGAAAGGAATCTTTTTTAATCAAAATAAAGAACCCTTTTTAATTACTCAGACTCCTTCACAGTTGGAGGTAATAATTGTCTTACGTTCTTAAGTAGTGCTGTTATTAGCCTGCCCTGGGGCTCTTCTATTTTCCAGAAGTTGGCATCGCTCTCTGTTGAATGCCAGGATAGAGCGTGCATCAGCTTAAATAAATATTTCTGTGTCCTCGATGCTGGGAGGGATGCAGGTTGAACTCAGCCTCCCCCTTCAGTGCTGCCAGTCCCAAAATGCCTGCACACACCAACAGGACCCACTCCCAAACACCAAGGGATGGTAAACCCATGTTCTGCAGAAAATTATGTTTTTGGGTCCACCCGTAAGACCGTGCTCTTTGCTTTTTTTTTAAGCACTTTATAAATAATTTTTTTTGTTGGGGTTTTCTTTTGGTTTGGGGTGGGGAGGTTTGGCAAATAAGTGCCAGTGAAGTGAGCAAATATGTTTTCTCTCTGGTTTTTGTTAATGTATTTTAAACCTTCCTTCCAAGATGAATGGAGGGTGAAGGGGAGCATACAGGCAGTGCCATGTCCCTCCTCTGTAGCTGCACAGGTGGGAGTTTGCAGACCATTCTGCAGGATGGGACTGTACATTTTTTGGGGGGGGAAACAGAATTTATGAGACCAGGGATTGCTGTTCTTCATTTAGACCTCCTCAATGCCCTCTAGAAATACAACTGTTAATAACTGGCATAAAATTAACTGCTCTGGGTAGGGTATTGCCAACCCTGAGGAAAGGATTTTCAATATTTGCGCATATTTTTGTGTCTTTTTCATGTTCTTGGCCATGGATGCTGCTTCTGGGTCTATTTACTTTTGTCAAAAACACTTTTCAAGTGGATACTTTTGTTTTTCTCTTTTTGTGTCTTCTTTCAATGCTGAGCAGCGTTGTTTTTCTCAATTGCAATTGGTGTTAGTGAGAGCAGAATTAGGCAGAAAGCCTCTTGACTCATCACACACACCAAAACACAGAATATAGGTGTAATATTGGTGGACTCAGATTCTGTCTCTTCAGCAGCTGTAATCTTTTTATTCCCCAGTATTCTTAATCAAGTACACTGTCCCTTTCCTCTGTAGGTATAAAGGTGAAACAAAACAAGGCTCATCCCAAACTGCTGAGAAAAGAGGTTGAACCAAGGCATCCAGGGCTCCATGTTACCACTTTCACCCCATCAGATGTTCAGCTCAGCACATCCTGCCTGATTCAGCCTGTCTCCTTTACACTACCTTAAAATTACACAATAATTTCGGTTGGAAGGAACTCAGTGTGTTTAATTGCTGTGAGATGGGAAGAACACAAGTCCAGAAAAATAAGTAATTCACCACACAGAGTAGGACCCATCAGTTATAAGGATGTCTACAGAGAGAGAGAAAGAGAAAGGAAAGAAGGAAGAGCATGAAGATGCTTCCTCTGTGCCTGCAAAAGCCATATATATAATATAGTAAACCAAGAATAATGGGGTTTTGGCCCTGTTATTCAGCAAGGGAGTGTGGTAAAAAGTGGCTAAATCAGCTGCCTCAGAGCATCTTCTGAGGCCACGGCACCTGAGATGGGTTTGGTGGAGCACCAATACCTCCAAATTAACAATTGTTGGCTGTCTTTGATGGGGAGCTTGTTGCCCTGCCTGGATGAAATGATGATGTTTCCCTGTTCCACACCAAAAGCTGAGGAATGCCTTCTTCCATATGAGTGGAAATAAGAAACTGGTTTGGCTATTTTGGTTTGGAAGGCACTCTAAACTTGATGTACAACCAGGAGCTGGTGTTACTGCTGCATTGAAAACCCTTGGCACAGCTAGGAAAAACCTTCCACTGAGGCAACTTATGGGCATGAAATTCTTTCAGTAAATCAAGGCAAGGTCTGGGTGAAAACACAGGAGGCAAAGAGTTAAGCTGCTTTGATGTTCCAGGTACTTTCCACTAAAGAAGCCCCATATCGGAGTGCTGTATCTTTCTGAATGTGAGTTTAGACTGCTTTTGTGCTAATGCATTTATATTGTGATTGTGAAAAGCTTTTTTTAAAGAGGAAGATAAATCTTACCCAAATCTGATAATCATTTTTAAAAATCTCTGCTCTGAGATTTATGTTGCTTTTTTCCCCCCTCCCCCTGACTAAAAAAAAAAAAAGAAAAAAAAAGAAATAAAAAGGAAAAACAACAACCCTACTGCATCAAAGACAGAAATAATGGCTTGTAAGTACTTAAAAGCTTATGGATAGGAAACTTAAAAAACTGGTCGGATTCAAACCAAATCCTATCAGATTTTCTTGGTTCTCATAAACCTTTAATCAGCTCCCATGGGGCATTTTTACTAACCATAAAACATGTGATTAGAAGACACATGAACTACTGGAATTATGACAGCGAGATGGGCTTTGACTTCAGTCCGACTCAGGGACAGCAGCGCAAGGAGCTCTGCCCCAGGAGGGGACACACCACCACACTGCCATCCCCACCTGCCAGGCTGGGGACAGCACCCTCACCCACCCTGTCTCAACCCTGGCAGGGGCTTTCAGAGCCCAGGCACCCTCCTGGATTGAACCTTGGTGCTCCTTGAGGCACTGGCAGCCTCCTGCTCTCAGTGAGCCATGGGAATGGGGTCACCCACAAAGGACAACAGCAGAGGGCTGGGGTGATCCCCATGGCTCATGGATGGAAAATGTGGCACTTTTACCAACCTTTTCTATAAGATGGTATCTGGCTGGCAAGTGCAAAGTGTGACCCAGGGTCCCTGGCGGCATCCTGCCTCACCCAGGAACACCCTGTGAGCTTGACCCAGCCTCTTTCCATCTCAGGGTATGGCTGGTTTAAAATGCCAATTTTCTGGAGCATGAATTCCCTCATACAAGTCAAGGCTTTGGAGTAGAGTGTAAATTAGTTGAGATCTCTGGGTTCTTTTGTCTGGTTTGTATCTGCAGGGGGACACACTCACTGAGACAGAAGATATTTTGAATTTGAATCTTAGAATCACAGAATGGTTTGGGTTGAAAGGATCTTAAAGCTCATTGCGTTCCAAACACTCTGCCATGGGCAGGGACACCTTCTACTAGACCAAGTTACTCAAATTAGGCTGCAAATGGCTCCTTGGCCCGTTTATGGGGGAAGATAAATATTTTATTTGTAAAGGTCACATTAATCTATAGGATAGAAATATGCTGTAAACAACATAGAAATCACCAGTATGGTAAATATATTTTGGCGTTCCTCTATGTTAGGTATTACTGATGAATGTAAGAATTTCTATTTCTGTCATTCAAAAGCAGTCTAACTTGGAAAAAACCCCAGTGTCTAGAGGTGAACAGATCTTTTTAGGATATTATATACAGGCAAAGTTGCATGTCTGGTCTTTTTACCCAGGTGAATATGCAAGGCTGGCATTTAAAAGGAGAAATAGGTTTAGTATGCACAGACCTGAATGTCTGGTTGGGTAATTTCAGATTGGGAAAACTGCTGCTCTTTTAACCAACACCACTGCACATGAAGCATCACTCCACAAAGTGCATTTACTCTTTGTATGTGGATATGATAAAGATTCCACTGAAATAAAAAGAGCCAATATTTCTGTTAGGATAAAAGCAAGCAACTTGAGTATATGACTAAAACATAACTTAACATAATCACTTGAGCACACCATGTAAAAAGAATTCCAGGAATCCTGGATATGTGACACTGTTTTACAAAGCTGCTGGGGGACTGCATACATAACAGTTCATCTACTCTGGTCCTCTCCAAATTCTGCAGGAATTTTCCTGAGTGCACCTGGGAGGACTACATCAGTTTATGTTACACCAGCTACTGCAACACTCTTTGCTGTAAGACAAATTTGCAATTCCTGATGCTGTAATGTCTGCAGGAGGATTACTGTGTGTTAATGTGATTGGACTCTATAGTGGCTGGAACAATATGGAAATGATGGAAGAGCCTGATACTGTGAATTACAAAATGCAGAACCACTGGTACAAGTGAGCTCCTGGTAAAACATCAAACTCTACAAGTGTAACTCAGAGGAAAGGTAAAACTGGAAGCACAAGGCTCATACCCAGAATAAGGATCAGCTTAAAACCTTCCCTGTATTGGCTTCTGGGAGTTGGTTTGGCCAGGTAGAAGGGGCATTGTGGAATCAGCTGGGTCCTGTTGCCCTGAGAGGGGATGGACAGACCATCCCTGGAAACATTTAAAATCAGGTGGATGGGACCCTGAACAACCTGCTCTAGTGGGAGACGTCCCTGCACACTGAAGCNCAACCTCATTATTCTGTCATTCTGTGATTTTGTGACCTTTAAGGTTGCCTACCAACCCAAACCATTCCATGATCCTGGGGGCCAGGCAGAATTTGGGAGGTGCTGGGACTCTTCTTGTCATGGAATTCTTTGAGATCCTGAGACCCTCTTGAGTGAAAGGTGGCACAGTAATTTAAAGAGCAGCCCTGTGCTGTGGGCTACCCATTGTGCGCACCAAGCGACAGCAGGTTGGCCCTCACCAGCCCCTCACACCCTGTGGTCCTGCCTTCACCATGGGGACATGAGACATGGGGACACCAATCTGAGCAGCTTTGTGAGACCTGGAGTCAATCCTCAGCCTTCCTTTCATTGTTTTCCCCCCCTGTTTTTGCAGACATTTCTTTGCAGTGTTGATGTCTTATCCCTGCACAGGAACCATCTGAGGAGGGAGAAGCAGTGGCCATTCGTTCACTGCCCAGGTCACTGGAGAATGTGCCACTCTCTGTTTGGGATTGCCTTCAACCTGGCATCATTTTGGAGAGCTGCTTGGACATGGTCCCAGCTATCCAGGCAGGTAAGAGTGGACCTGCACTGCTAGCATCCTCTGTAGAGGTGCTGGGGCCAGGCTGGAGCATCACCATCCCAGAAATCTTCATGGATGTTTCAGGAAAAGTGATGTGTCATCATGCCCTGCTATTCCCAGGAAAATCTGGGGGATGTTCGCAGAAAATGCAGCCCAGCTCTACAGGAGCCCCCCAGGTAAGAAATGGGACCTCCATCAGGACCCCAAAATAAAAGTGCTCACACATTTTCTGGGAAATTGAGGTGAAAAAGACGCATTCTAGTGTATTTCCGTGCAGCCATGCAGTGATTTCTCACATGGAAATACTTGGGTCACTTGGACTGGAGTCTTCAACACACAACGACTTTTAACAGGCAACATCTGACAGTACCAAAGCCCTTTGCAGCCCTGGGTGAAATTATGATAACAAGAGAAAAAAGCTATTACTGCCACCATGCTTTCATTATGCAAATGATATTAAGATAGGCTGTGCAGATCGCCTGTGGCTATGCTATAATCTCCATGCAGTGATTATAATGTGTCAAACTTAGTCATTTTGATTATGACATGTTAATTACATGCCATCCTCATGCAGACATGAATATTACTCGCAGTCAAACAAAACACAAATTGGGGGCATTGTTTTTTTTTTGGTTGTTGTTGTTGTTGTTTTGTCTTTTTTTTTTCCAGTTCTCGTTTTTGCTGGAAATTTTGATGATTAAATGGATTAAAAGATAAAGAGATATGTAGCATTCTAAACACATGAAACATTGGCCAAACCATCCCTGGCTGCCTGGGAGGAGTGGGGTCTTCTATTACAAAAAAGAATCTGAAGCTTTATTATTGGGTGTATTTTGGTCCCAGCAGGGTTGGTGTTCAAAAAAATATGTATGTTATAAACTGTAGGGCTGAGTGAGGTTGAAGAACAATTGAGTTTTTAACTCTCAATGGGATTTATAAGAAGAGGGTGCAGATGACCAGGGTTCCCCCATTTCCACCATGGTGCAGTGTCCATGGGTCACCTTACTGTGGATGCTTCCCATGATCATCCTCAATTATCTCAATTTCAGAGAAATCTTTCTTTTTAATTAAATAATGTTCCAAAGTTTTCTGAGGACAAGCCCATTTTTTTTTCCTCTGACAGATCCTGCTTAATCCTCCTTGAGGAAGAACTCCTTTTTTCTCCCCTTATATTTTCCGGCAAAAAACACATTTTAAAATGTTGCTATTTTGAATGTAGCTCACTGTAAAAAAATAGTTTCAGGGGAGATAGTTGAGTAAAATATTCCCCCATGATGAAATATGCCATTAAATATAGAAACAGCTCAGATATCAGATCTTCCCACCGAGATTCCCCTGGATGAGGTATCTAGGTAAGAGGCTGAATAACTGAGACACCTCAGTACGTATGGAAGGGAGGAAAAAAAGAAAAGGCACCTCACAAGGGAACAACACTTAACTAGACTTATAAATAGCCGGGTTTGCAACCTGCGTGATTAATTTGGGGAAATAAACCTCACTGAAAGCTTTCTGCAAATTCATCAGATTTCCTCACTTTAGCCCTTGCTAATGTTTAAAAATAAAATATTGACATCAAAGCTAAGGCTTTGATTTAGGTAATTAAATGCTTTAAGTTACTTGTTCATTAAGAGGGATCTCTCCTAGTGCTGTTTCCTCTGAGTTAGAAAAAAAAAAAAGAAGATAAAGAAAAAAAAAAAGATGACAGAAACCAAATAAAAATGTTGACAATAGACTACTTTTAGTTAAAATCCGTGTGATGGCAGGTGGGACAGAACTGAGAAGAGGGAAGCAGCCAAAGGATATCCAAACATCAAGGGACAAGCTTAAAATTTAGAATTGCTTCACCCCAAAATCAAATTCCATCTAAATTCCTTGGAGAAAATTAATAATGAAACTGGTTCTTTCTGGAGGGACCAGCACAACTTGAGAGATCTGTCATGGGTGTGATGAGCACAGCAGGGCTGATCTTGATTTTGGATGCATTTTGGAGCATCTGCAGTGTAGATTGTGATCAATTACAGTGATCAATAATTTTTAACTTCAGGCCATAGTCACCATTTTGGCAGCTTCGAGGTGAATTGGCTCTTTGCTTTTTTCTAAAGTGTAAAATAAATTTTAAATAAAATAAAAGGCACCCCCCTAAACATTGTGCTTTTACAGAGGGACATTTCAAGGCAAGTTTTACACAGGTTCTGCCCAGAGGGAAATTAAACTCTACATGTAAATGGAGATTACACACAAAGGAATCTATTACTTTCAATATTTCTCAGCAGGAGGGTTCAGAGTTATTTAAATAAGTTTAGATATTAAACCTAAAGTAGCCATTAAAGGAATGTGGATTTGTTTGCCTAGTTTTTATAGAAATCTTTTTTCCTTTTCCAGCTGACTGAAAAATCCATTGCTTGCATGATGGTGAATATTTTTAATGCATAAAAAAAATCAAAGGACTTTCAATATGACACTTCCTTTGAATTTTTAAGCACCAAATTACAGAATACTTATTATAGTAAAATATCTTCTTTAGGAGAGATTAAACTGCAAACATTTTCTTTACTTTTTTTCCCTTTTTCCATCTATTCCTTAGAAGAGAGCTAATATAAACACTGACATTAAACCATATTGGCTATGTAAGGCACTTTGATTGTCATTGAGATTATTTTAAAAGTTATTTAGGTCCCCACGTTACATCTTTGCAACTGCATGGAAAATGTTTCACCATGTTTCTCTTTGCAATATTTCTTTGGGGATTCATAAATATTGATTGTACCGTAAAAAATTGATGGAATCTTGAAACAGACTGCAGTCTTGGTAGCTGGGGAATTTACTCAATTTTTCTCAATAGCTGCAGTCTATAAAAAGAGGAGATTTTGCAAATTGTTTCTCACCTTGTCTTTTTAGTATTTAATAGCTCTCAATTCTGCAGCCTCCTGAACCATGCACCGGGTGCATTTTCCATCAAAGCTGTATCAGGCCTATTCAAAGGGAATTAAAAGGCGAGGTGTGACCAAGGAGTTAAACTGCCTTCATGGCTGGCAAGCCTAACTTTCATTACTGGTGGCAGTGTAGAGCCATCCTACTGCTCCTTGTGCTAAAACTTTCGTTAAAAAAAAAACCCTTCAATATGAATGGGTGCATGCAAAAGAAAAAACAAAAAACCCAAACAAACAAACACCCCCCAATCAAATAAAAACACCATGACCAAAACCTTCCAAGAATTTCTCTCAGTTAAATACAAACAAAAAAACCAACAAAAAACCCTAAAAAAAAAAAGGTATTTCCCTGAATGCCAAAGAATCCTTCAGCATATTATTATTAAGCAAGGAATATTTTTATTTTGATGTGGAAGAGTTTTAGCTCCATTCACCCAGGATTAGGTACAAAGAAAATGTCTTTGGTAAAGCCCTAGGATGGAACCTGTGCCTAAACCCCAACATCCATCATCCTGTCCCACTGTACCATATCCAGGCAACCTTTGCTGGATTTCCTTTGGCTGACACCCAGAATATTTTGGTAAATGCTGTGAAAGAGGTCAGTTTATTTCCCTTTTAAGCCTCTGGTGGATTTTCTGTTCTCCTCTCTGACCCATGGGCACTGTCAAGCTTGGAGGCAGCAATGACTTCTTCTTGGCTGGGTCCTGGCTCTGCTGGGTGATGGTGATTCCCTCTTCCCCAGCTGTAAATTAGACTTCCCTTTGGATTATTTTGCTCTTCCAAGGAGAACATTGACAGCAGCACTGGGCAGGTAGGACAATGCACAGGCAGCAGTACATTTGCTTTGCTCCTAGTTCAATTAATGGGCATCCCAGGAATAAACAGGAATAAAGGGGGCACATCTCTGTAGCACTGCTGGGCTTTGCTTTCCTTCAGCCAGGCTGGAAGCAGCCACGAGATTTTTTGCAAGGTGATGCCTGGGTGTACTGCAGACATGTGTTTTGCTGGAAAGGTATGCCTGGGGTCAAGATTTTTTAAAGGTGACAAAAAGTGGGCTCAGTTGCAGGACCAGGAACCGCCTTGTCCTCCTCTATCACTCCATTAGGTCAAACCTGAGATCAGTGTGAGATCTGGAGAACAGATCACCAAAGGCAGAGAAAAAAGAAATCTCTGGTGAGTGGGCAAGAATAGAGTAGAAATAACCAGCCCTTATGTTGGAAAAAATAACTTAGAGAAGCATTTTCTTTGCTAGAACTTCTGCCCTCATATATTTAATTTGATTCTTATATATCAGCTTATATATCTTATATATCTCATATTCTTATGTCTCATATTCTTATATATCATATGTAAGAAACCTCCAACTGCTGCTTGGGGAAAACACTGCAGTTATTCAAGAAGATCATAAATGTCTCTTTTTTAAGTAGGCCTCGAGGTATCCACAGGAATGATCTGCAATCTGTCCATCAAGAGTCCATCCAGATGTCCAGAACAAAAGTCCTCAAAAAGTCCATCAGGGACATCTGGAGAAAAGTGGCAGAAAACACTGTAATTATTCAAGAAACCCATAAAACTTCCCCCTTTTTTTTTAAGTAGGCCTCCAGGTGTCCAGGCAGTAAGATCCACAAAGTGCATGTGAAAAGTCCATCAAAGTGTCCAGAAAAGATAATCAAAGACCAATGGATTTCCATGCACCTGGATTCCACCCCACTGCTACCTACTGCCTCAGACTTCAAGCCAGTGCAGCAAAACAAACATTTCCCATTTGACAAGGGATGCTTTTCCTCTTGGCTTCAAAACCCATGGGCCTCAATTAGCAAGACCTGAAAAGATTTTGATACACTTAAGCCAGGACATGTTCTGTAAAGAAAGTGGCCCTGCTAAATGGGTTTCTGCTCCTGGGGGCTCTTTGCTCTTGCTTTTGGAGTGTA
>WBNQ01054772.1:43004-74958 GCA_013401375.1 Spizella passerina | reverse complement strand
AGTTAAACTGCCTTCATGGCTGGCAAGCCTAACTTTCATTACTGGTGGCAGTGTAGAGCCATCCTACTGCTCCTTGTGCTAAAACTTTCGTTAAAAAAAAAACCCTTCAATATGAATGGGTGCATGCAAAAGAAAAAACAAAAAACCCAAACAAACAAACACCCCCCAATCAAATAAAAACACCATGACCAAAACCTTCCAAGAATTTCTCTCAGTTAAATACAAACAAAAAAACCAACAAAAAACCCTAAAAAAAAAAAGGTATTTCCCTGAATGCCAAAGAATCCTTCAGCATATTATTATTAAGCAAGGAATATTTTTATTTTGATGTGGAAGAGTTTTAGCTCCATTCACCCAGGATTAGGTACAAAGAAAATGTCTTTGGTAAAGCCCTAGGATGGAACCTGTGCCTAAACCCCAACATCCATCATCCTGTCCCACTGTACCATATCCAGGCAACCTTTGCTGGATTTCCTTTGGCTGACACCCAGAATATTTTGGTAAATGCTGTGAAAGAGGTCAGTTTATTTCCCTTTTAAGCCTCTGGTGGATTTTCTGTTCTCCTCTCTGACCCATGGGCACTGTCAAGCTTGGAGGCAGCAATGACTTCTTCTTGGCTGGGTCCTGGCTCTGCTGGGTGATGGTGATTCCCTCTTCCCCAGCTGTAAATTAGACTTCCCTTTGGATTATTTTGCTCTTCCAAGGAGAACATTGACAGCAGCACTGGGCAGGTAGGACAATGCACAGGCAGCAGTACATTTGCTTTGCTCCTAGTTCAATTAATGGGCATCCCAGGAATAAACAGGAATAAAGGGGGCACATCTCTGTAGCACTGCTGGGCTTTGCTTTCCTTCAGCCAGGCTGGAAGCAGCCACGAGATTTTTTGCAAGGTGATGCCTGGGTGTACTGCAGACATGTGTTTTGCTGGAAAGGTATGCCTGGGGTCAAGATTTTTTAAAGGTGACAAAAAGTGGGCTCAGTTGCAGGACCAGGAACCGCCTTGTCCTCCTCTATCACTCCATTAGGTCAAACCTGAGATCAGTGTGAGATCTGGAGAACAGATCACCAAAGGCAGAGAAAAAAGAAATCTCTGGTGAGTGGGCAAGAATAGAGTAGAAATAACCAGCCCTTATGTTGGAAAAAATAACTTAGAGAAGCATTTTCTTTGCTAGAACTTCTGCCCTCATATATTTAATTTGATTCTTATATATCAGCTTATATATCTTATATATCTCATATTCTTATGTCTCATATTCTTATATATCATATGTAAGAAACCTCCAACTGCTGCTTGGGGAAAACACTGCAGTTATTCAAGAAGATCATAAATGTCTCTTTTTTAAGTAGGCCTCGAGGTATCCACAGGAATGATCTGCAATCTGTCCATCAAGAGTCCATCCAGATGTCCAGAACAAAAGTCCTCAAAAAGTCCATCAGGGACATCTGGAGAAAAGTGGCAGAAAACACTGTAATTATTCAAGAAACCCATAAAACTTCCCCCTTTTTTTTTAAGTAGGCCTCCAGGTGTCCAGGCAGTAAGATCCACAAAGTGCATGTGAAAAGTCCATCAAAGTGTCCAGAAAAGATAATCAAAGACCAATGGATTTCCATGCACCTGGATTCCACCCCACTGCTACCTACTGCCTCAGACTTCAAGCCAGTGCAGCAAAACAAACATTTCCCATTTGACAAGGGATGCTTTTCCTCTTGGCTTCAAAACCCATGGGCCTCAATTAGCAAGACCTGAAAAGATTTTGATACACTTAAGCCAGGACATGTTCTGTAAAGAAAGTGGCCCTGCTAAATGGGTTTCTGCTCCTGGGGGCTCTTTGCTCTTGCTTTTGGAGTGTAACAGCTCCTTGCATTAACATTAATGGGAGCTCAGTGTGCACAGGAGCTGCAGAAAAAGCCTGCATCAAGGCTGGGCGTGTTGCAGTAATGGGCCTGGTTTATGTTCTCTTTAGGGTTTAATTCTCCCAAATTGGAGTAGGGAGCCCAAAAAGCTCAGATGAACTGCTGTTGGCTTCAGTGTGAGCAGGGTTTGCAGTGGGACTGTAATTATGAGGTCAGGTGTGGGTTGTGGCCAGCCAGGGCTCACCTGTGCACAGTGGGGCTGCACATGGCCAGGCCCCACTTGGGGCCTCCCCACTCCCTGCTCCTCTCCTGCTGGCCTGGGACCCCTAAAGTCTCCTTGCAAAGCCATCAATGGAACTCCAGCATGGTTCGGGTTAAACTCATCTCATTTCAAGCCCCTGTGCCATGGTGCTCTGGTTCAGGGCAAATTTGGGAGAAAACCTCCAAAGGGGGCCCCCTCCAGAAAGCAAACCCACACGGCCCCTCCTCCCAACCGGTTCGGGAAGGATTCCTTGGAGACAAATGGAAAGAACCTGTTTATTTAACAGGCACAGCTACCCAAGCACACAAAATGAACAATACCAGATGACACCATTCTTTCACCACTCTGAAAAAGGTGACAAATTCAGAAAGTCTCTCCTGGGAGTGGTCATTTTGTTATCAGTCCTTCCTGTGCTGGGGCAGCTGCTGCAGGCCACAAGGTGCAAACTCTCGGTGTTTCCCAGGTCCCACTCTAGAGCAGGTTCGAGTGGTTCCAAGAAAGGGAAAGAGGAACAGTCCAGGGAAAATTCGGACTGCCTAGCTAAACTAACTAACAAGCAGAAACAAAAAAAAAGCACAAAGCAGGAGCAAAGCAGAAGCAAGAGCAAGGTGTGTCCCACCAACTATTAGGGGGAGTGAGCAGACTGCTAGCAAAACAAAACAAAGCTTCGCTTTTCAGAGCCAGTCTTGAAGGTACAGAACATATACCCAACATAAACAGAACAATGACTGGGGATACAAGCATCGTAACGTCACCCTGGGACACACGGGCAGGGTCACTTTCTGCTAGATCAGGCTGGTCACAGTCCCTGAGCAAGACACAGCAATGTCTTCACAGCAACTTCTGACATTAAAGCAGCTCAGGCTGTGCTGCTTTAAAACAGCAAATGCAGCGGAAAGTCTGAAATTTAGGGCCAGGGATTTAATGTAATCAAGAAGTGAAGGTGCAATGTTAGTGACGGAAGGTGGGTCAAGAGGGAGAGGGTGTTACTGTAGAGTGTGCAGTCCCTGTGTTTGACCTCAGGGTTTAACAAGGTGTTCATCCATCCCTGAGCCATGGGTTTGGCTGTGTCAGGGCATCAGGGGTGGACAGGCACAGTCCCAAGCGCCAGCTAGCCCAGGCAGGCAGGGGACAGCCCCTTGATGAGCTGGTGACTGCCTGCTGTGCCTGCAAAACCCCCATCAGAAGGACCAGAGCCTGGAACTGAGGCTGTCCATGAACCATCACAGCTGAGACTGTGCAAGAGCAGCTCCACGACCCCAAACCTTGCAGCAACCAACTTCCCCCCCACTGCTGCTGTTATTTGCTTTATCAGCAAATAACAGCAGCAGTGACCAAAACAAATCCCACTCCAAAAACATTCACATCTGGTAAGAAATGGAGAACATGATGCCCCAAAATATGCAGAGCATGGACACACAAGGTACCAGAGAACTGGGAACAGGTTACCTACAGTGACCTTAAAGAACCAACTCAAAGTCCAGGAGAAATTGCTAAAATGCTGTGTTATTTTTGTAACTCTTGTTTTCCTTGCAGAAATATTTGTTGAGATTTTTCATATTATATTATTATTTTACATATTATGTTGTTATTTATATACATTATTAATATTTGGCTGAGACGACCTAGCCTCAAACTGTTCAGGCTGTTCAACCTCAAGCTAGGCAAGGTTCAAGCTGGACATCAGAAGGAATTTCTTCACAGAAAATATGATTACACATGGGAAGGGGCTGCCCAGGGATGTGGGGGTGTCCCCACCCATGGAACTGTTCAAGGAATGGCTGGACAGGCCATTGGATGTGGCACTCAATGCTCTGGTGACATTGGAATACAGAATTGTGCTGCCAAAACCACTGCAAGATGATGGGAACCACAGGAGTGATGTTGCTGTGGGGCAGCTCACCCTAATGGAGGAAATGGAATAAAAGGGAAAGACTGTGAATATGGATGTTAGAGGAGGAAAATATTAATTGCAGCCTCTACAGGAATCTCCCTCAGGTACAGATTAAACAGGCTGGCCCTGGGGATTAGGATCATTCCAGCAACTCATGGAGGCACAAATGCAAGGTGAGTCAGGAAGAGCAGGCAGGATGGTCCCCAAGGAGAGCCCAAACTTCTTGCTCCAGACTCAAGCCTCCTTCCAAGCTCTGGTGAAACCCCAGCAATCACTTCCTTCTCCACCCTCTCTTCTGCCAGGATTGGAGCAGAGATGCTGTTTTTGCATGGCACAGCATCGTGCTTTGGTCTCCAGTTTTATGGTGGTAGGCACGAGCAAGATCTCTTCCTCCCTTGTATCCACCCCCCTCTCAAGCTCAGTGATGAGGGCAATCCTCAGCATTTAACATTATGCTAATCCTTGCCTCACTTGGAACTTGGCCAGTTCATTTTCATGCTACACTGCTCATTTCCAGCTTCTAACGTAGTTTTAAAGTTGCATTAAATAAAGAATGGATGTAAAAATCAAATTAATTACTGGACACTCCATGCTACTTAATTTTAAAGCTCCCATTCCACCAGTATTTCTTGTAATCACAACAAGCTGTGGAGTGCCAGGATGGCCGTATTGCTCTTAAATATGTTGATTAGAGGAAAAATATGAAATGGAGATAAGTGTTGTAGCATTGATTTGCAATATTGTTTGCAGCTCTTATTTTCACTTTGCAGTTTGCAGCTGAGGGAGCTGGGAAGGGGCTGAGCCTGGAGCAAAGGAGGCTCAGGGGGCCCTTGTGGCTCTGCACAGCTCCTGACAGGAGGGGACAGCCAGGGGATCAGGCTGTGCTCCAGGGAACAGGGACAGGAGCAGAGGGAACGGCCTCAGGCTGGGCATGGGGAGGCTCAGTTGGATATTGGGGAAAATTCCTTCATGGAAAGGCTTGTCCAGCCCTGGCACAGCTGCCCATGGTAGTGCTGAGTCCCCATTCCTGGAGGGATTTCAAAGCCGTGTGGATGTGGCACTTGGGGACGTGGGTCAGTGGTGGCATTGGCTGTGCTGGGGGAATGGTTGAACTGGATGGAATTAGATGACTTTTCTGACCGTAATGGTTCTGTGATTCCATTGTTAGGAGCCAAAACAAAATCATCTTGGATGTCAGGTCCTAGGATTAAAAACATACTCTATGCAAAACTGAGAATTTCTCTGATGGTTAATTGTGACGAATTGCAGCACTCAAACTCCTTCAGACGGACAGGTGCTCTGGTGTATTTTTTCAAGAACTTGTGTTTTAAAATTATTTTTTATTTTCTATGTTGCATGTCTAATCATTACAAAATTCTAGTACTGTGTCTTTAAAGCTAGGCAGATGGTCAGAATTTGCCAAAATTTGGGTTTGTTTTACTATATATGAAACTTTTAAGGATAAGTTCTTGTTTTTGTTTGGTGAAGAGTCAGAGACTATATTGCTTGCCAAGTCATAACCCTTTTTGTTTCCGTTTAGCTCTGTTCTATAGCTAATTCTGGACATCAGTAGAGCACCTTGGTTTTTCTATCTGAGTTACTTTAATCCTTGCTTGAGTTACTTTAATCCTTCTATATGACAACTTATTTTTTTTAATTGCTGAGTTTGTGCTGAGCATCTTTCTGCAGACCCTGCTGCCCACAGAGGTACAGCCACAGAAGGTTTGTCCTTCTGCAAATGGTATTTTTCTGTTCCGTGGTCTTTTCACACTGTTCTGAGGTGCGTAGGGACTGACCCTGTATCTGTACTCTCCTGTAAATAAAAAGCAGTTTGGTAATCCCAAAACATGCTCTCTTACAAACACCAAACAGGCGGAGGATGCTTCAGTATTTCAAAGGAACCTGAGAGCAGAGCATTGAACCAGGGCCTTTGCAACTAATGCACGCTTGTTTTTATCATTATGCTGCTCTTTTATCATTTGTTAAAATGCATTACTTAATTTATTTTCATTGCAAGAAGGGCAAGTGCTTAGAATTCAGATTCTGATGGTTAAAAAGCACGAAGCAATGGCGCAGAAGGGGTTACACCTGCACAGCCATTCTTCATGGTGCAACTTCTTCCAGGACCCACACAAAAACTTATTAAGCGGCTGCCTGTCACCTCTCCTTAATAAATAAGAATCTCTTTTCAGCCTCTTTGTCTCCTTCACCTCTGGGGCCGGCGTCCTGTAAACACACTGCCAATTAAACCTCACGTCTAGCAAGGCCACAGCTAATGAAAAGCAATAGAGAATTCACTGCCTTTTAATGAGGAAAACATTGCTTTTTACAGGGAACAATTTATTGGGCCAATTCCCCCCGTCCATCACCCTGGGGAACTGCTGCCTTTTTTACCCCCTGTTTGTTACTTTGTCAAGCGCGTGTAAAATTGCACGCCGAACACAGAGGTGAAGGCTCTGACTCAATTTATGGTGTGACATCTCTGATCTTGCTCCCTGGATCAGTAAGCGATGCTGGCAATGATATGCATGGAAATTAATTACTGTGCCCGGCAGCAGTACAGCAGGCCCCTGCCGTTGATAATAGATCAGTTTGCAGGAGTTTGTTGGAGGGGCGGCCGCCTCTGCCTGCTGCTGTTTGCTGTCACAGGCAGACAATGTCAGCTCAGTGCAAGCCACCACAGCATCACCACGGCCCTGGCAGGGGAGGGAGGCCTCAGGGGGTGCACTGGAAAAGGCAAGCCAGATTTAAAATTTAAAAAAAGAAAAATTGAAAAAAAAAGAAAGGAAGGCAGTGATTTTGCACCTCATTTTTTTTTTCCTAAGATGAAGAGGAGGTGTTATGTAAGAGTGCCACAGTGTTTGAGCAAGGGGAAATTTCAGCCAAGCCTACTATTAAAGTTATAGATATTAAATGGGGGAAAAAAAAAGATGGCTGGAGATGCTGAGTTGAAAATAAATAATACTGGGAATAAATTCTGGATAAAAACCTACAGGTCATACCATCCATGATTATAATATGTGTTAGGTCTGTTAGCTTCACAGCCCTATTTCCTAGGATTTGGAGTTTAAAATGCATTCACAGAATCATAGATTCATGGATGGTTTGGATGGGGAAAAACCTTAAAGATCACCAGGTTCCAATCCAACATTTTGGCTGCTCTGTTTTGTCTCCTCTTCCTGACCAGACCACTCTTTTGGTTTTTGTTTTTTTTTTTTTGCCAGTGGATGCAGCAGGTTTTACTCGGCTCATCTCACCCATGGCTCAGGCCATGAAGGGTTGGCCAAGATGTGTGATCCTGTGGAGCTGTTTTGGGGAAAATGAGAGAATTGCTCCAGAGCAGTTGTAGGAAACCCCTCCTCACTGAGCTGTAGGGCAGTGTGGTCCTTGAGCATCCTTGCATCCCTTCCCAGGTCACTCCTCCACAGAAGGAGTGGTGATGCCAGCTGAGATGGAAGGAGGGATGGAGGGTAGATCTCAGAATCTCTGCTGCTCAGTGTGACCCTGAGATGCGTTAGAAAGTCTCTTTCCCCAGACTGGTGGTAGAAGAAGGAGTCAGAACCCTTCCGTTCTTGTTCTCAAGGTTGTTTTTTGTATCTTATCTATAAAATTCTTTCTCCTGACCTGCCAAGGTCCGCTCAGCAGGTCAGACAGAGGCACTCTGCCTGCCCCTGGGGCGGTGTTATCTTTTTATACTAAAAACTACGTGTACAATATTTATAATTACTTTCCAATACCTATCACCTATGTTAGACATTGAGCTTCTACTCTAAACCAGTCTAAAAGTGCCACCATCACAGCAGAAGATGGAGGCCAAGAAGAAGAAGGAGAAAGGCTGGACATGCCCAGATCCCTCCATCTTGCCCCCTGAATCTCCATTCTAAAAACCCCAAAAATCTATTTTTTCACCCTGTGATAAATTCACTATCATTCTACTTAAATATCCGCACCTTGCAGATCTTCATCTGAGGTTGGTAACTTGCTCCATGGGTCATAATCAAAACCACAGGCGTCCTGGGCTCTGTGCCAGGGTCTCTGAGTCCCCTGGCAGGAGTCTTGGCAGTCCAGGACAGCCAGAGGGATGTCCTGAATTCGGACAGGTAGGGACAAGCACAAACCCCCAGTCCAGGCCCCCAACACCTCCACTTCCCCTGGCACTGTCATCTTCCTCACCTCACTTATTTTGGGAGTGGAAAAGGGGAACTGGTCACTTCCATGTCCTTCTGGGAGGAGCACTTGGACGCACACTGGGGTTAGAAGGACACAAGGAAAGTGAACTCTGCAAGAACTGTCATTGCATGACTTCATAAAAATCTTAACAAACAGATATTTCTGTTTGTTATTTGACAGATTTTATCATAGCATTTTTTAACATTTTGGTGTATCTAGTGGGAAATACCCTTTTTTGCTTGGTCCTCGGACTGTTCACATAGTCATGGACTCAATTTAAAATTTTCTTTATTTCTCATCATTTACTTAATGGTTTTGTACACTTTTAGGCCCAAAAGGGCTCTGTGTTGTTTTGGGGACTAGAAGAATAAACATGACGCCCAGCTAAAACCCCAGCACTGGGGTACCAAGGCAAACAGGGATGATGACACATTTGGTTGAAACACAGCAGAATTCCCCATAAAAGTAATTATCCAAAAAAAATTAAGGACTCCACCTCCAGTTGTGGCTTTGGGGTCCCTATTCCCAACCCAGTCACAGTACATGTTTTTTTTTAAAACAAATATGTCCTGTTTGTGGGGCTGATTTTCAGTTCACCTGTGCTGAAGCAGCCATACAAGTCTCTACTGGCAAGAATGACACCTTAAAAATATATTTGTAAAAAAGTGAGCAACCGAAAGAAATGTGTAGCAACAAATATCTGGGAAAAAGGGGCAGATGGAGAGGAAACAGGAATACCCATTAGATGGTTTTGATTCCTTGAGTGATGGCAGTGCTTGTTGATTCCACACCCCCACAGCTCTTGTGCTGCCACCCTCCACCCTCTGCCACTTTGCTTTTGGATGGGGAACATTTCAGAAAAAAGCAGGTGATTTAAAGAATAAATCATACATTTGGATCTACCTGAGCATCTCCTTTGACACAGTTTGCATACACATCAAAGAGCAAAGTTTGGTTCTTCCTATTTACCTGACAGTGAAATGTAGAAACTGCCAGAAATGCATAAAAAGCCCAAGATTATTTCAAAGCTCTGCAAAAAAAAAAAAAAAAAAGAAAAAAGAAAAAGGTGTAGGAAGAGCTGTGAAAGATCATTTCTTTCCTAATGTGACTGTTAGATTTGGCTGGTTTAGCAATTAAACTTTTCCTTTATTTGTTACCCCTACAGACCCCTGGTTAGAATAGGATCCTGAAGTTGAGTCCGCCAGAGCATTGGGCTTACATGATTCAATTAACCTTTAAGGTAGCTCTGGAAGTTGGTACTCTAGGAGATCCTTTTGTTAATTGGCAGCCTGACACAGACAATTAAGTTTGATCAGATGAAGAGGGCATCAGGGACATCATTAGCATACTGTACTGAAGACTACGTGGTGTGTAAAAGTTGTTTAATTTCTGCCAAGGAAGAAAGCGGGGGGCTGGGGGAGCCCTCCTTGCACATACAGCATTTTGCTTATTAAATATTTCATTTCCCTTGCCATAAGCTGCAAATGTTCCCATTTTTTTACCCCTCCTTTTTGGTTTCTTCCCACTGCAGTGAAATCCACTGAATGATTGTTCCTCTCTTATTAAAACTTCTGCGTTTCACTTGAAGTATTGCACTAAAAAAAAAGGAAAAAAAAAAAAGACAACCCCAAAGTAGCCAAAACAGCAACAAAATCAGCAGGTTTGCTTCAGAGATGGTCACAAAGCCCATGGTGGATGGAGTATGAGCTGGGTGTGGTTAAAGTGGTTAAAGATGGAGCTGTGCTAGGTGAGGTCTCCAGATGTCCTTCGGTCAGGGAGTGACAGAAAAACATACCTGTGGCTCTCACATGCAGCAGGTCTGATAGCAAACGTGTCTGTACATCTCTGGGATGCAGGGGGATGAGGAAGTCACATTCCTCATGGCCATGCATGTCAAAGGCAGGAAGAGCTGGAGGAGGTGAACCCAGCATGGATGGTGGTAAGCTTGAGAGACAGTTCCTCTGCATTTCTCCTGCCTGGTATTAACAGCAGTGGCACAGTTGAGGCTATATTAGAAATGCATTATTTTTTTCAGGCACGACTGCAGAGCAGAATGGAGGTGAGCCAAATTATGGCCATCCGCAAGGTTTAGTCACCACCAACATCCTACTGAATACAGATTTACATCACCTTGCCCACATCTGCTGCTCTGCAGTCCCTTTTGCTCCCTCTCCTTTCTGCAGCCCGTTTTCTGTGGACAAGAGAGAAGGAATAGAAACACAGAGTGTTTTGGCTAGGCAGGGGCATTAAAAACCATCACATTCCACCCCCTGCCATGGACAGGGACATCTTCACCTACCCCAGGCTGCTCCAAGCCCTGTCCAACATGGCTTTGGACAGTTCCAGGGACCCAGGGGCAGCCACAGCTGCTCTGGGCACCCTGGGCCAGGGCCTGCCCACCCTCACAGTACTGAATTCCTTCCTAACCTCTGATCTAAGTCTCTCCTCTTTCAGTTTTAAACCATTCCCCCCTGTCCTATCAATACCTTCCTGTATAGAAGTTGCCATCTTCTTTTTTTCATAAGTATCCTATGGGCATCTGGAAAAGAAACAAGGCACATAAAGCCAGTAGGCACATGATATCAGGATTCTCCACCCTCATGCCACATAGGCAGGGTCTCTGCTTTCTCATTAGTTGCTTCAGCAATTATGATATATATTGCATAATTCTTATAGCATTAGCCTTGCTACATAAGTCATTAATGAGCTAAGTTAGTGATAGCAGCAAATGTAGACTCTTGTGCTGTGTGATGCTAATAATATCTATGAGATTTTAGTCCTAATCCAGGGAGACGTTTTCAGTCTTCCACTGCCGTAGCATCATATAATGGAAAATTAATGGGAAGTTGCAAATGCAGAATGAGTACCTTTTTTTGTTTTGCTGGCTTGCGATGCCCCTTTTAAGGCTGTTGCACAAGAACAAATGAGCTGAAGATTAATCCAGACCACTCTCCAACAGTGACCAACAGTCAGTGCCTTGGGGAGGACACAGGAACAGGGTAAACACTCAGAGACTCCTGCCCAGGATGCTCTTCCAGCCTCCAAAATCTTTGGCTCTGAGTCCTTGTTTTCCAAAGGTCCAGCCTCCAGCAGAGTCCCATGGAGCAGATTACTCAGAATAGTTGTACTTGTGTATTTTTATATATTGTTCTATTTTTCTAATATATTATAGCTCTTGATGTATGTTTCTTCCATAAAATTTTGGAGCTCTTTTGAACTCACATAACTATTTCAACAGCTACTTCAGCTGGTAAATAACAGAAACAGGTGATAGGTGCCCATAACTCTCCCATGGCAACTTGTAGGTGATTTCAAGCTGATGGTAAGAGTTAAGAATATGGCAATTCTGGGCTTCTGAAGTGTTTTTACAAGTCTGTGCCAATAAACCCCACCATTGTTCTGCATTTACTGAAGGAGTCAAGGCACTTGGTGAGACACTCAGGGCAGCACTTGGAGAGATCGAGTCACAATCTGCAGATCTTTCTCTGTCAAGGAGAAAAGCAGATGGGATGTTCATTCCCCAGAGTCACCCATCTCCTGTGAGCACCTCCTTTCAGGTGGGAGGAACCCAGGAAATCTGTTTCCTACATGGGGGTCAAGTCAGTCTTGTGCACATGGCCTAAGTCTGCTCATTTCTCTGGGGCAGTTAGGGATTCCCATTTACTCCATGCTGTTTTCCACCTCCTTTTCCTGTGGGGGACTCCCCTCAAAACAGAGTCATAGAATCATTCAGGTTGGAAAAGACCAGGAAAATTGTGGAGTCTCATTTTTAGTTGACCAAACCATGCTGAGAAATGGCTTCTACCAATCATTGGTGGTGAATATTTTATAATGCAAAAATCCATTGCATCTCCTGACAGAGGCAGCAGGGAGAGGCAAGGAAAGGGACTGGAATGTCAGCAAGTCATGGGATTTTACCAATTGGCATGAGACTTCAGCTCAATAGATAAGTGAGAAGGTATGTCAGGACATGAAATGGTGGGGAAAACATTTCTATGAAGAAATGGAAATTGTGCCAAATTCCTCTCCAGAATTTAGCTGTGGAGCAGGACTTTCCTGCATCCTGCATCTGTCATAGGCACCTCCTGCAAACTCAGGGACAAACAGATGATTCCTGCTCCATCTCCCACATTAGGAGCATAAGAAAAGGGCAAAAAAGGTGATAGAAAATAAAAAGTGCATTGAAGGCAAATGACTGCCCTGGTGAGGTGTGCTGGGAGCACTGAATGTCACTTGTGCAAGCCTGTGAGCAGGTGTGCCCCTTGCACCAGGACTGAGGTTAGCCTGTTCTGCAGAACTGCACAACAGGATGTTTCTGAACCATAGAGGAATAATACTTGAGACATATTGGCTGTACAGTTCCATTAAGATGACATAACGCCTTGGATAGATTATAATTTTATAATACCTTTGCATGCCACTGCTATTACTACTATGTTGTTTTATGATGGTGTTAATATACAGATGTTGCTTTAATCGGTTTTTTAATTTACTTTGTATATCCCCTACGTACATTTTGTCGTAAGGTAGTTTATTTTGTAGCAGCTCATTTATTTTAAAAGTTGGAGGGTTTTTTATATCACTGCTAGCATGCTAATGACATTTATACATGTGTTCTCTTTAATCTCTCCTCTAGTTGCCTGGTACAGAACACAGATATTATAATTCCTCTGATTTTTCTAAGTGCTGAAAACTGTTTTATTAGGGGTTTTACTTTGAGGTTTAATTTTTTATTTTGAGGTTTATTAAGTACTGTATTTTGGTGTGGCAAACCTCATGGTTTTCTACAGCTATTTTCATCACAGGGTAAATGTTGTCACTGTAGAGGGGTTGAGTCACATTGCCTTTCATTTGATGCTCCCTAGAAAACTCTTGAAAGGAGGATTTTTTAGGGGATCATGTTGCCCCCCTCAATTTAGGCATAAGACAAAGGCTAAAATTTTAGGCTAACCTCTAGTAGTCATGTCTAGTTAAGACCTGGATTTAAAAAAAATAACATTTTTCTAACAAGCCTAAGCTCAGCCCAAGGAGCAGGATGAGACTGTGCTTGGATGCAGATGCCACACCCAGGCTGGAGGGGAATTTCTCCCAGCTGAGATCAAGTTGAGCAGGAATCTTTGAGATTCCTTCCAACCCAAATCAATCTATGATTCCATCACTTTGTATTTGGGATCCTACTAAGAGAACTGGGGAATAAGGACTCAGGAACTGGAGGCTGGCAGAAAAAGAGGTGGAGGCACAGCCTGGATTTCTGGAATTTGGTGAACGGTGCTGGTAGCAGGTTCTCCAGGTGTTTAGTTGCAGTGACAAAGTGAAGTCTCGTCCCACAAGGACCTCAGTGCAGAGATGTGAAACAGGGCATGTGCTTGTTGGGGGAAGAAGAAGGAGGAGGCAACAACATCTTTCTGAGCAGCTTCCCATGCTGGACTTCTCAAATTACGTCTAATTAAGTCTGCTGCCCAGAATGCCATCAAATTAGCAAGTGAACAAATTGCACTGACTTTGGTGGGACGAGTCCCTCGTTTCATGCTGCCCTGCAGTGTGGCTGCTCTGTCTGTGGCTCTGCTTCACTGAATTCCTGGTGAAACCCCTCCCAAAACAAGGACAAATCCAGCCCTCACCACAGGCTTTGACTCCGCTGCCTCGATGTAATATCCTGCCAGAGCTCTCCAGCCTCCTCGGGGAGACTTTCTTGCTTTGCCTGAAATATATACATTGGGAAAGGCCTAGATATTTTTCCCATAACTTGGTGGGATGGAGCTTGAGAAATGCTGCTGTAGGTGGTTTCATGTTGCCAAAATGTACTTGCTTTTTGACGATGTGGGCTTCGGAAGGCCTGCTGTTCCCAATTGTCCATTGCATATTAAGGATGGTTATAGCCAAGAAGACTTCTTTATTTATTTGCTCCCTTTTCACTGTGACTTTATTATGCATGAGCAGCTTGACTGTGATACTTCTTTTGTTTTACATTTTGCATTCATTAAAAACCAGTCATCTGCATATTTTGTGAACCCTCAGGGGTCTCTTCTCCCCTTGATGCATGCGTGCCAGTCCCATTAGCATGGATGGGAATTAGGAGCTCATGCTGAAGAAAAAACACAGGCACACCTCCCTCTGCTTGTCCTCCTACTATTCAACTAGGATATTAAAAAGAAGCATTACAGAGTATATTCACTTTGTGTTAAAAAAAAAAAAAGGAAGAAAGGAAGGGAAACTTGACCATGTATCTCAGGGGATTCTTTTTATAACGCAAGGCTAAAGACCTCATAAACAGAGGATGTAAGTAATTTCAGCATTTCTGAGATTTACAGCTCTGTTTTTACCAGTAAGTAAAGTGGGCCAGACCCACTCCCCAACAGAGAGGACAACTGGTGTGGTATGGCTTGCATCCAGAGTGCAAGTCACTTGCATCCCCTGCCTCCTCCCCGAGCCTTTTAACATGAGGGTGAGGTCTGACAAGGCTTTCTGGCCCTGTTTTAGTCGCCAAGAGTCACCCACGATGGTTTGAGCCTGTTTCTGTAACTGTAGGCTGCACTGTGGTCCTCAGTGATCACTTGGTGATGCTGAGGGTGTGGGTGGAGAAGTCGTGGGAGTTTCCTACAAGCTGGGGGATCTTGGGGGCTCCTGACTGACCATCCACGACTGCTCCTCACCAAACTACTGAGCCAAGGGATTGAAGTGTCCAGGTGAGGCTCCTGTGGTGGATGGGGAAGGCAGATCCTGCCCTTATCCCATTTTTCAGAGGGCTGCTCTCCTCCCTCCCCTGCTCCTGTTGAGCAAGGGTTCAGGCTGTGCATTCTTGTTCCCTGCGAACAAAGAAGTGATTTATTTTTTTCCATTTCAGTTAAAACTACTGGTGCGTGGTGGCCTCTGTTAGAGGGATCCCCTATTTCTCTGCCTTGTCTCTGAGGGTTAAAGCAATCAGGCTTCTCCACCCAGACAGAAGTTTTGTGTAAAACCTCCCCTGCTCCTCTGTGTTTCAAGTTTGGCAGCTCCCATTTCCACAAAAATGTGCACAGGAAGGCGCACTGAGAGATATGAATTTATTTTCTGCATTGTTAAAGCTTCAACATTGCCCTCAAATCATCCTGACACAAAGGCAATGCAGCTGGGTTCACCAACCAGCACATTTTGCCCTGAGCAAAGACACTTTCCCATGCATGGAATGATCTCCCACTGTTTCCCATAAGAGCACAGGGCTGGCTAGAGGAATTGAATCAAAAGCTTTCAGAGACAACAACCTGCCTGAAACAACTTGAAACAAATGAAGGCTTGGGATGTGGCTGGACAGTGATAGCTGGGGCCACGTGCTAATCGTGGGATTAAGCAATAATCCTGTTTTATTGTTGCTGCCATGGCTGGAGCACCCCATGCTCTGCTCAGCATCCTCCTTGTCTCAGCAGCACCTGGTTACTCTGAGGGCCAGGTGAGTCTGCCTGTGTGCTGTGTGCTGATCTGTGATGGACACAGGCAGGGTTTGGCACAATGGGTGCTCTTAGCAAGTCAACCACACCGAGCCTGTCTTGTCTGGATGGTGGTGGGTGGGGGGAGAGGGATAAAGAGCATTGGAAAAAAAGACATTCTCTGTAGCACCGCTTCCTGGCTCTTTGGGCTCTGATTGTGGTCTGGATGCTCTCTGAAATTAGCAACATTTCAAGTGTCAGAGTTGGTGTCTGGCTGGTGAAGCCCAATTCCCTAATGCTTCTCAACTCTGTATATCTCTGCTTTCTGTCAGCAGCACATTCTAACATCCAGTGTGTCCTGGAACAAAATGCCCAAGGAGGTTGTGGATACCTCAAGCCTGCAAGTGCTCAAGTCCAGGCTAGATGGGGCAACCTAGTCTAGTGGCAGGTGGCAGGGAGGTTGGAACTAGGTGCCCTTGAAATTCCCTTCTGACCCAAACCATTCTAGGATGCTTTGATCCAAAAGTAGAGAAATTACATAGCAGGAACCCAAAGTAATGGGATAATTTTCTAGGAGAGGAGAGATTTGTTAGCCTGGAACAAGGAAACATTTACATCATCATGATGAGTTATGAGGTTGTAAGCCATCTTTAGGCCAGCTCCAGAGCTTGGGGACTCCTTGTCATCTTTTGCATGAAGGCAGAGAATTGTAACTTGCCTTTTAGGAAAACTTCCCCCAGTGGGTAGTGGGGCACTGCCCAGGCTCCCCAGGGAATGGGGACAGTCCCAAGGCTGCCAGAGCTCCTGGAGTGTTTGGGCAATGCCCCCAGATGTGCACAGGGTGGGATTGTTGGGGTGTCTGGGCAGGGTGAGGAGCTGGACACGATGATCCTTGTGCTTCCAATTTAGGACATTGCATGGTTCTTTGCACATCTCAGCATTGCAGATTCATATTCTCACCTTGACTTACTGCAGCCCAGCTTGTTATTCTCACCCTGTCTCTTCTTTGGGATAACTTTGCTAAAGCATCTTTCATTCGTGCACACACTTCCCTCTGGTTCAGAGTTTCTGGTTGTGTCCCAGGTTGTGCCTCAGCTGTGAGCGACAACGACAATGCAGAAGCAAGTCTGAAGAAAACTTGAATCCAGCACCACTGGGTCTCTCTTACTCCACTAAAATAAAACAAACAAAACCAGAAAGGATGGGAAATGGTTTTACTGGAGCAGCATCAGTGTCTCCATTTGTGAATTGGTTTCTTAAGAGAAAGAGGCTCCATTTAGGTAAGAGGTATTGTCACTGGCCTTCACATCTCCGCCCTCCATGCACCAGCCTTGACTCAGCAGTCTGCAGCAGTAAATCATTAATGGCCCCTTAAAAAAGGCGAGCTAGTTCATAATACAAGCCTGAAATGAGGAAAGGAGATGGGTGGAAGATCAGACTTTCCATTCCCAAAATAAAGCATCGCAGTCATCCTGAATGTCTGGAGAGCGCGCAGAAGGCCGGAGGCGTTCTCTTTGTTAAATATTTACCACTCAAGTATTATTTGAAAGAACATTTCTGGGACTTTATCTAAGCAGGATGGAGTAAGTGAAACATTTGGATGGGTCAATAGGACCATTTGCCAGAGTGGCTTGTCCTTAAATGGGAATCAAGAGCCGACCAGAGAGAGCTCTGTAATGTTTGACTACTAAAAGCATTGCTCCAGAAATGCAGCACTGTGCTGGCTCCAAGGGACCAGTGTATGGCTTGTCTCACTGGCATTGCCAGGACAGGATTTCCTCCTCATTACCAGCTATACAAGCTCTTGGACATGAGCAGGGCAAAGGGCTGAGGTCCTGGTATCTTTGGAGGAAAATGATGGTGCTGAGGAACTGTTCTGGGCTGATGTGAAAATATTCCCTCAAAATCACATTTATGACTCATAGGAATGACCTGCGTTTAGAACAGGTACAGCCTAGCACAGGTCCAGTCATCTCCTCTGCAAGCACCAGGGGTCAGGTCCAGCATTACCCAGATGTCACTCCAACCTTCTCCCTAGCACTCAAGACGTCACTCATAGTTATAATTAAATTACAGATAGTTCAGGGTCATCCACATATTCAAAGCCACCAGAAAAAGAATTAAGATTGTTCCTTGTGAAGACACTACAGAAAGTGCCATTCTGTAGATGCAAAACCAAAGTAAAAACATTGTTTTATGAAATTAAAAAACTGTGGGTGAAAAACTCAGTTATTTCGGGCTTCACTTAAAAATGAATGAAGTTTTATTATCTTCCCAGATGTTTTAAAGGAAATTTTGGCTGGATTGATTGCAAGCTAAATAATTCTGGTTAACCACATAGGAGCAAATCACTGCATTACCAATGAAGTAATTCAGGAATAAAATAAATAAATGTTCTTCTGGGCACAGATTTGTGTTGTGCTACTTCCTTCCAGCTTTTTATGTTCATCTTCACTGGAAAAGCATAAGACACTGAAAAATTCTTGAATTAGGAGGAATTACTCAGCAAAGTCCAAAACATCAGGGCATTATTGACATTATTCTTACAATGGATACAAAACACAGCTCTGTACCAGTTATTAAGAAGAAAATGAACCCTATCCCAGCTGAAATCAGGACAAAATTGCTAACGAAATTATGGAGATCCCATGAAGGAAAACCTGCAGTTATTTTTCACATGAGAAAAGTGGGTGAAGCAGAAATATCCACCAGCAAAGGGAAGGGCATGTGAGCTGGATCCAGGCTGGTGGTGTTGGTGAGTGCTGCTTTTCTGGCTGCTCTGTTCCCCAGCACCGCAGAGCCAAGGAAACTCAGAGGACAATGGGTCTGAGCCTATCTTTAAAATATCAACACTTGTTAAGGCTAATTCACTAAAAGTGATGATTACTTCCCCAGAATTTCCATTTTTTTGAGCCACCTGAGCTAAAGGGTTGCTCTGTGCAAATTATCTCTCTTCCATCAGCTTATCTGCCTCCCCTTGAGCTCAGGCAGACTTTGAGCATCCAGTGTGGTTTCAGGAAGCCAGGCGTGACAAATAAGGACGAGTTGGATTCTTTCTTTTTTTATTATTATTATTATTATTATTATTATTTTAAATTATAAAGTGCAAAACACCATCAGCAGCTAATTTTGATTCACAAATACACTGGAGAAACCTGTAACCTAGGAACGCTTTTTGAGCAGGGAGAGAGGCACGAAATTTGACATGCCTGAGGAACTACTCAGTTCCTCTGTGCTCCCAAAATTTGCATCACACTGGGCAGGTGCACAGTGCAGCCCAAGCTGAGGGAGTCCTGCCTGAACTGGGGAATTGCTGCACTGCTTCACACTGTTCTCATTTGTTTCAGATGTCTAAGTAGCATCCAAAAATTAAGAATGCCGTTAAATGTTTTTTGAGGTCTCTCTCCATTGAGTGAACTTAGAGGACCAGCCCCTCATCTTTNACTAAAAACTGCGTGTACAATATTTACAATAACTTCCCAATACCCACCACCTATGTTAGACAGTGAACTTCTACTCTAAACCAATCTAAAAATGCCAACAGCACAGCAGAAGATGGAGGCCAAGAAGAAGAAGGAGGAAAGTTGGACATGTCTCCATGAAAGTTGGACATGTCTCCATGTCTCCATCTCTCACTTGTCCCCTGAACCCCCATTCTAAAAGCCCAAAAAAATCTGTTTTTCATCCCATGATAAAGTCAGTATCATTCTACTTAAACTTAGTTGTGGCTTGCAGTTCTTCATATAAGGTTTTTTCCAAGGGCTAAATCAAAGGCGCAGGGCTCTTGGGCTCTGTGCCAAGGTCTCTGAGCCCCCTGGGCAGGATCTTGAGTCCTCCAGGGCAGCCAGAGGAATATCCTGGGTTTTGACACTTCCCCTAGGTCAGGCAGCTCACAGGACCATTCAACCAGACCATGAATGTTTCCAGGAATGAGGCACCCAGCACTCTCTGGGAAACCTGTTCTGTGTAAGTATCATGCTGTTAGAAACAGCATTTGATCAAAATTTTCCCATTTTGTGATTTTTTTTTTTGGGTTGCATCTACCCTGGTTCTTGAGCAGCAGGACTTCTGAAAACTGTTTTCTCAAAACTTGCTTTCCTCCATGTCTAATTATAAGGTTGAGCTCATCTTAGGGCTTAATTCCAGAAGAAGACCATGGTTGGGTGCCCTCTTGGTTTTCTTTTAAGTAGCTTTCCACTTCCCATCCTTGAAAATTTACTTGAATTTATTCAATATATTTGATGTTTGTCATTGCAAACCTTTTGCTTTTTTGAGGCTCTTTAACAGCCTCATTTCCTAAAGCAACATATTTAAAAATATTACTCCTGAAAGCATGACATATTTATTCACTTTAATTAGATAGCAGGTAAGGATTAGCAAAGATAGAGTGTAGTCTTTGTCTTTCTGTACTTCTCCTGGAAATTGTGCTTACTTTTGTTTTCTCTTAAACCATTTGTATTTATGACCACATTTCCCCTCAATGGGCAACAGCAAATGTCATACCAGACAGGAGCGGAATTTGGCAACCCTTTTTGTCTGTTCTTTGCAGTGCTTCCCAGTTTGCTGCTGTCTGCAAAATTAAGATTTTTACAGGATTTTCCATAATCTTTGGATGACTGAGCTGGCTCAGGCCAAGGGTCCAGTCCTCAGCCTCTGTTCTGACATATATCAGAAATAATTTTCTATTATTGGATTGGCTCTATTGATTTTCTGTGATGTTTTTGGCATGTAATTCTTAAGGAAATCACAGAACTGCAGAATGGCTAAGGTTGGAAGGAACCTCTGGAGCTCATTTAGTCCCATCTCCCTGCTCAGGTAGGGTCATACCAGAGCACAAGGCAAAACATTATGTCCAGATGGTTCCTGAATATCTCCAGAAAAAGAGACTCCACACCGTCCCTGGAAAATCTGTTCTAGTGCACATTCACTCACAGGAAAGAAGTTGTGTCCCATATTCAGGTGGAATTTCCTGCACATCAGACCCTTGCAGAAAAGCCAGCTGTCTTGCTTCAATAGCTTTTGAATCTATTTATTCCTCACCCTGAACCACTGATTCCTACAAGTTAAATTTTTTGGGTTGAGATGAAAAGGCCATGCAAAATCTCTGCAAAAGAGAAAACTAGAAATATCTTAATCCCAGGAAGCGTGACTTTAGAAATCAGGGATTTCAGGCTGTTTATGGCACTGCTTGTTCATTAGTTCAGCTAAATATTTGAGAAAACTCAAATATTTAGCTGAACTCTCAGGCTGATGTGTCTCTGCAATTACCTTCATAAGATAATCACAAAATTGTTTGGGATGAGCTCATCCAGCGCCACCCCTGCCATGGGCAGGGACACCTTCCAGCATCCCAGGTTCCTCCAAACCCCATCCCGCCTGGTCTTGGGCACTCCCAGGGATCCAGGGGCAGCCACAGCTGCTCTGGGCACCCTGGGCCAGGGTCTCAGCACCCTCACAGTAACGGGAGGGTCACCCACACAGGCATGGAGGAGGCTCCTACCTCTTCTGGCATTCACTCTTCTTTATTTTGCAGGATACAGTGATTGGGCCTTGGACACCAGTTTTTACTGCTGCAGACATGACAAAAGCATCCAGACAGCACCAAAACCATGTAATGGACAGAGATGGGACTCAATACCCCCACACTTTCTTCTCTATCTACATCTTCCCCCAGCATCCACTTTGGGTGCAACTTGGATGGAGAAGAAAGGATTGAATTAAATCCAGTGCTCAGAATCAGCTCCTACAGAGGTGGAGATCATAGCTGATGTGTATTTCGACTGACATGACAGGTTTGTTCAGCCTGGATTATTTGCCAGCCATGATTATAAGCATGGAGAGGAGTTTAAACACAGGACCCCTTGCTCGCTCTGTTGTACCCTGGCCAGGCAGGAGGGATATTAGGAAATCACTCAGATAATTTTAAGGAGGATGGATTTGTGATTATGGTGTTTTGACCCACCTGCTAGCCTGCCCTTGGAGCTCTACTTAACAGGTCTTCCCTGTGTCTTTTCAAGCAGTTAATTTTGTGGCCAAGTCCCTGAACTCTCTTCCCATTCCTTTTTCACGTGTAGGGCTGTTTGCTTCTCTGCCATCCAGTCATCTTGCGAATGCTTGCTCAAGGACACTGCAGAAGATTTGTGCTAATAATGAAAAGCTTGAAGGGGGAAAGAGATTTTGCCCAGGAAAAATAATGCCCATCACGCCTATTGTGTCTCTGTCCCATTGAGAAAGGGGAGCTAATAACAGAAAGGTTAGCTAACATGATGGCTTTTAGGGGTTGTGGCCACGTGAATTAATGCATTTGGTCTGTCTAAGCAGAATTCTCAGCTACCTTTTAAGGATTCAGGGGTTTAGAATATTTGCTTCCACATTTTTAGTTTACAAAGAGGCTTTCCTGGTCTTGCCATCTCCCTCTGTCACAGACTGGTAGCTGGGAAAAGAGAGCGGAATATTTCTGCACTGCTTCTTCGCTTAATGTGGGGATATTTTCAGCAGCCAGTGGAGAATGTATTTCTAGGTTTGGGGGTTGAGGCTGGTTTTTTTTGGTTTTTTTTTCCTTTCCTTTGTGTGTTTGTTTCTCTTTGCACCACAAACTGCACGGAGGGGCCAGGAGGATTGTGCATTACATAAGAGTGGCCCTCCACGCTTTAATGTGGGTCTGCGCTGTGCCATGCAGTGAACATAATGTGTCCTCCCAGGGACAATTTGCATAAAGGATAAATAAGAGAATCACAATGTGAAGTTTATTCATTTTTAAATCCTGCAGCGTTTGTGATTGAAGGCCCAAGCTCAGATGTTTTCCTGATGTGTACCATTAAGAGTCAGGGCTTTGCCTAATGTCTCTTCTGTTACTGCAGGGAGATGTAATGTGCAGTATTTCTCCACACTGGAGTATCATTTTCAGTGTATACCACTCGGCTAGGGAGTGAGGAACTGCAGGCTGCATTATCTTGTACCAGGCCTACTCTCCTTAATTTGCTGTAACCGAGCCAGCACATTAAATACAAAACATATTGATGTTCTCTGACAACCCTTGAGGGTCTTTACCCTTCCTTGTCAAAGGAACTGCGCAATCCAGGAGGAAAGAAAAAAGGCATTTTGCCATGGTGAGGATAGTTGCACTGCTGGCATGCCGTGGCTGACACAATGCTGTGCTTCCATTTGCTTCACTTAGAGGGGAAAGTCATAACAAAAGTCATTTTACCTCCCAGCTCCAGCTGAGGGTTAGCAAAGGGAAGTGATCTGAACCCCACCTCAGGTGGTGTTGGCAGCAGGGGCATTAAAACTGCACACTCCTGAATTTGCTGAAGTCATAGAGTCACAGAATTATTTAGGTTGGAAAAGACCCTTAAGGTTATGGAATCATAGAATGATTTGTGTTGGAAGGGACCTTAATGATCATCTAGCTCCAACCATTAACCTAACACGGCCAATTCCACCACAAAACTGTGTCAGCTCTGATGATCCCACAGAGGAAAACTGGTGGTGAAAGGGTCTGTTTCTACCTGGGCACCATGGGCAGGAACCCACACAGGAGGTCCCACCAAATCCTCGGACAGAGGTTAGTAAGCTTGGGCCAATGTGGTGACTCAGGTTCAGATCTGGTTTTAGTTCTTATGTTTAAGAGCTGTTTCTTTTTGGGCCTGCTGCCAAAAAAACCCCAACAAACAAAGAACAACAAGAAAAAATTTCAAATAATTAGAGATAAAAACAAGCAAGAGTGTGCGTGAGCAGCCAGATCTCCCTTTGTCCATCACCAGTAAAAATTATGAAAGCAAAAATGCCAGTGTTCATTGTCAGCTTGCAAGCACTAGTCCCATATGTCTGCAGATGGTTGCCTTGCATTATCCAAAGAGGGTTTTGTGGGTTTGGGAACTACAATTTTAGCACAAAGCTTTCAACATGTCAAAAGGGAGCATTTTAAACTCTAACAACTGCTTCTTCATCACCAGTGAGTTTGGGCTTTCTCAATCTCAATCTGAAATCTCTCTGGTTAAGAGTCAAGTTGCTCTTCCCCTGGATCTTCTGAAGGTGGTGAACATCACCTCTCTCATTGGCGCCAGAACTGAATGAAACCAGGTGGTTTGTGGATTTGCATCCTGTGATTGAGAGTCTTTAGTAAACAGCAAGGGAATAAACTCAGCAAAAAGGTTTTCTGTGTTTGGAAGAATTTCTAAGGTCTGTCGTGTTGGCTCTCTTGGTGTTCTTGAAGACAAAAATTTCAGCATTCCCATATCCAGAAGGTCTCTGCCCTCAGCCTGATTGTGCTCATGAAATTTGTAAAGACTGGATAATCTTGGAGAGTTCTTATTATCAATTTTGGATAAAACAAAGAATAAAAACATATCAGGGAAACACTTGGAGGCTCACACACGTGGGTAGTAAGTTAATAGTGACTCCCTTAAGAAATCAGTTAATTGTAACAACATAGAATTAATACTATTATGAAAATTATGTAGAGTGCAAATCTCTTTACTGGTTAAATTTACTGGGTAAATTCCCTGCATATTCATCCATTTTTACACCAAATCATGAACTTTTTATTGCATTAACTGAGAGTTATCATTCATCTCAAGCTCTGAAAGCTGAATCCGGAAGGGAAGGTTTGACACAGTACTGTACCATGCCCTTGAGGAGACAGTTCAGGCTGAGTGTGTTGAGCACATTTCTCTGTGAAAAGAAACACAGAATTTCCCAGCGTCAGGCTGAGGGGTTTGAGATGACACAAACTTAAACTTAAGACCCGGGATGGAAGGTAGACCAAGCTGCCTGAAACCCAGCCTGAACTAACATTCTTTTAGAGAAAATAATCCTATAAAGAGCCTCATTTGCAAAAGTACCCCTTTGAAGGGAGGAAAACACCAAAACAAAGCCAAGATGGAATTTATAATCTTTAAATATTTTTGGGTTTCTTCTTTTTTCCTCCAGAAAACTCATGTCTGGCTCATTAAGTTACATGATATTTGCCAAGGGTAATTTTTATTCCAAACCATTTTATGCAGCTCTAACCACAATTCTTCTGATCCTGTGCAATCATTTGTTGTCTGTAGTATCAGAAACCTCTGGAGTGGTGAGATAATACTCCACAGTCATCAGCTGTACAGGGATTTTGGGCTGCAGACGCTGGCATTTCCCTCTTCATGCTTTTCAGCATGGAGAGAAATATTTTACATGAGTCAGAAAATATTTTGTAAAATAAAATAGAGGAGTGTGGAGGGAATGTCCTAGGTAAGAAAGTGCTACCATTTACAACCAGGAGTAAGGACCAGTTCTTGGTTTGGATTGTTTGAATGAATTGTGCTCTAAATCAGCAGAGACCATTCCTTTACACAGATCAGGAAGGCTGATTTTCCATCTAGCAAAGAGGGACTTTTTCCCTGCCAAAGTAACTGGCAAGGCTCTCTTGAAGCCAGTTGGTGTACTGATGGAAACCAGAAGAAATAAGCAGGAAATAAATGCTTGCAGATAAGATACTGACTTGTGGGACTTGGGCTGTAGTCTTTATTTGGTGGCATTTCAAAAAGTGAATATTTTTGTTTTCTGGGTGGGGGTTTTTGTTTGTTTTTTGTTTGTTTTGGTTTTGGTTTTGTTTGTTTTGTTTTGTTGGTTGGTTTTTTTGTGTTGGGTTGGGTTGGAAGGGGTTTTGTTTGTTTATCTTTGTTTTTTACTGTTTTCTGTGGTGATGGCCATCACAGCAGCTGCCCATTGCTGAGCTGGTTGGAGAATCAGTCCATGTGCTATGGGTGACTCCACACTGGATCCTTGCTGGATCTGTCCCCACATCCTCCAGCCCAGCTCCTTCTCACCCTGAGTCACCTCTGACTCCTCCTGTCCACTCCTCCTCCTGCTGGACACACAGCTCTTGCAGCATCCCTCGGCAGGCAGCAGCTCCCCAAAGCCACCAAAGCACCCCCAAAACCTCTGCACAGGTAACATGGGTGTGTTCTGCATTGGAGGTGTACTAGAACCAGCCCCATAACAGCAGAAACACCTTGGCTGTTTAATTCACTTTTAGCCAAATGCCATCTCCTGTTTCTGCCAGTTTTTTACAGTGCTAAGATCCTTATTTTGAAAACCAATTAATGAAAATCCTGAAGAAAGTAAATGTTGTTGTGGACTGCTTGTGCTGTGGCACAACACAGTTTTCACTGATGCCTCCAAAAAATATTTTCTTAAAATTGCCTTTTTAAAAAATTACATTATGGGCTCTGTAGGGCATTTTCATAGAATCCCAGAATGGTTTGGGTTAGAAGTGAAATAAAATAAATATTATTTAATTTCAACCCTCTTCCATGGGGGGGAACACCTTCATCTAGACCAGGTTGTCCCAAGCACCATCCAGTCTGACCTGAGACACTCCAGGCTCACCTCCAGGGCTTCTGCACAGTGCTGAAAGGGAATTTCAAGAAATAGTTTAAAGTCAGCATTGGTTTTTTTCCTCCTTTGGAGAGTAAATGCAGCAGAAATTTATTGCGTGAACTGGCTTGGTCAGAGGAGATTTCTTGTTATTCATGGTAAAATTCATCTGTGGGAATTTCACAAGTTCTCGTGTAAGATGTGAAGTAGCAGCACTTTATTAGCTCAGGCAATGAGATCCCTTACAAAATCAGGAGGCTGGTTTAGAATCTCTGGTGGCACCAAAATACAGGGTTGATGACTTTTCTTCTCCCTGCTCCAGGTGATGCCCCCCAGTTCTCCCCCTCAGTGCCAGGACACCTCAGGAACGAGCAGGACTGTGATGCTGGGACATCTTGCTGTCAAGACAAAGGATGGACACGCTCTGCTGTGCTTTGCAAAACTCCCTCGACACTGAACCTTCACCCAGCCCACCTCACCCCACAGCCTCCTCATAGAGCCACCAGCTTCAACATCTGCTCTGTGTAAAACCTACCTGGGGAAGTAAATGCCAAAAAGACCAGTGGGGAGCTCCAAAGCAGGCTTAAAAATTGAGTGGAGGATTCATCCATGTCTTCCATGCAAGATACACCCCAACTTCAGCCTCTGCCTCTGTTTTTCCCCTCCCCACAACCCCAGCAAAGCCCTAACCCTCATGGCTCAGTCCTATCTAGGCAAGTGTGCCTGTGTATGTCTGTGTATTTTTTTTTTTCCAGAGTGACTTGTTTGTGCTGTCATCAGCCGTTGTTTTGGTAAATGGTGAGTTAAACAGATATATCCAAGCGTAAAATCTAAAAAATGTTCCCTGTGGGCGCCTGGGGGGTGTTGTTTGAAATCAACTACATATCAATTGAGCGGCGGCGAGCGGATCCGATGATAAATTCCAGTCCACAGACGCCTTATAAATTACATTTTTTTGTTCACGATCTAGCCTCATCTCAGCTCCCCAGAGGCCCTTAGACTGAGAACTATGATTGTGTTGGAGAAATGTTTGCTCAGCTTGAGCGATGCCATTAGTGTTACATGTGCCAGGCCGCTCTCGCCGGCACCCCCCACTTCCACCCCTGCATCCCCCCAATCCCAATCCGATCCCCCTCCCTCTTCCTGCCTTCCACAAAATGCAATATGTGCCTGGTAATTTTTCTGTTCATTATCTCATTGTTTTCTGTAAGTACAAGGTTAGATTGAATTACTGCAGGCTCTATTGTCTATTTGTAATTCTCCTTCCATGCCGTGCTACTAATGAATGGGCAATTTAGTCAAATCTTTGTAACGGCTTCTTCTGTGCGTCAGCCACTTAATTACTCTGAGCTTTTCTCACTGCTGCTTTATTGCATGGAAACTCAGGCTGCTTCCAGGTCTTTGCTACGGGATCTCCAGCTCCAATAGAAGGGGAAAATAACCATAACAGTAACCAGCCTGGATTATCTTGATTCCTTGGTGTAGCAGCATCCTCGGCGTATGGGGCTTGCCCGTCCTACGGGGTTGTTTGCTCTGGAGTTGGTGGGTTTGTTGTTGTGTGAGCACAGAGGAAACTGTCATTGTGTAAATTAGGCAAAGTGCATCTAAGGTGAAAGTGGTAGAGACCCTGCAACGTGATGAGAGCCAGAAAAAAAGGGCCAAAATAAAAAATGCATAGGATGTCATTGTGTGGAATATACCCCACTCCGTGCAATTCTACTGAAACTGAGGTGCCAATCTCCATCTGTTTCAGGATCTCCAAAATAACTTGGTTTTGCTACCAGAGGTAGAAATTGTGCTCTTTCTGTTTATTTGTTTGCAAAAAGGATATGTTCACCTTTGTGTTTAGCATCCAATGTTTCAATCTGCAAATCAGGGGCAGGGTGTGGGAATAAATACATTTTAAAATCAATTTATTAGAACTAATCTTGATCATTTATAACTAGGATTAGGTAGGTAAGTATGTGTAGAGAGCTTTAGAACAGCCCCTTTGTATGATAAATACTTTTTTTTCCCTTTATAAGAGGACACAAAGAACACAAGTGAGAGGGAATAAAGGAGTTTGAAAGAAAGTATTGTGAAATATAAATAATAGTGTGACAGATTATCTCCATGCATGATCTGACTCGCCTGTTTATATTCCTAAAGGGATTCCATTCCTCTCTTCAGTGACTGAAATTCTCAGAGCCTGATGGAGTGCAGGATAATGGGCAGGTGGGCCCTAGGAGTATTTGAACTCCACTTTTTCTCTGTGTTTAAACTGGACACCAACACTAAAATCACATCTTTAGTAAATTGTGCTGCCTCCTTATAGCATAACTGTATTTTACTTTTTCACTTTTGCTCAGGGTGTGTTGTCTCCACAGAATAAATGCTTTAACAGCCTCTCTCCCAATTTATATCTATGTGTTGTTGCCAGAAACCCAAACCTGTGGTTGTACTTTTTGGTCACGTTTCTCAATTTTTAATTCAAAATTGAAACTTTGGATTTGTTCAGGGGTTCATTAATTTGTGTCAAGTTGACCTTTTACAGAGGGTTTCATATCCATATTACAGACAGGCATAAACTTCCTATTGATTTTGCTCAGAGGATCTGCATGCTCAGTGATCTAAGCAGACATTTAATACACAAACAGTAAGTTCAACAATATAAACATGTTTTCTTTCCACTTCCTGTGACTGGAAAAGAAATTCCAATTAAAATTCTGTTCTGCACAATTTTTAGGGAATGGATTTACTGAAGAAGATCTTCAAAGCTTTGCAAGAATACAAGAAAACTGATAACAAATTACTATAATTATTAATGATCAGAAAGATCTTTCAAAAAGATTTCTGGGGAACTTTCCCATAGGAGAATTTCCAAACGCCTGGAGACAGATTGCAGAAAAGAGCTCCATGCTGAAAACCAGCACAAAGGCATGGTGGGAGGTGGAGTGGTTTTGACTAATGCTCATGTTTATCTTTGACCCTAAAATCAAAATCTTCCCCAATGCAGGAGCAGTTGGCATCTGCCCTCCACGTGGCACTGGGATGAGGCAGGGTGGTGAGTGTGCCTGGGACAATCTGCAGTGTCCATCCCACAAGTTTTGGCTGCTCTCTTCTCCCTTGGCTGGGATTTGCTTCCCCATCTCTCATGGTGGGACTCACTTGACCTTCATGACAGACACATGTGGCTTTAGTCCCCCACTCTTCCCCAGACCACCCTAAAGTGGCCATCTAATACAGACTTTCCACAGCCAGAGTTGGGTTCTTACTGAGGCTCTGCTCCTAAAGGCCTAAAGTTCTTGGATTTCAGCCAAAATTGAAATAACCCACTTTTCACATGATTGCAAACAAAACTGACTGCAGAGATGCCACAGAATTTGGCCAAGACACAAATGAGAAACCTCCAAAGCAAATTCTGGTGTCAGAAAGTGTTCATTTTAATTACAGCAGTGTGGCCAGGTCAGGCTGACCTTTTTTCCCCTCTTCAGGCCAGTGGAAGTGTGCTGAGCTCATTGTGACCCTGACACCATCCCAGCATTGTGGTTCTCTTGCCCTGTCCCCATGCACGTGTGCTCCTTCCTCTCCTCCTGCCCAGACTGGTCCTTGTGTCCACCTGGAGGTGCTGCAAACAGACACATCCTGTCCAGGGCTTGTGTTCAGTCCTGGATGTCACCAAGGAAAAACAATTTTTCTCTGGGATAGGACAAGGGTGATGGCTGTAAACTGAAAGAGGGTCTATTTAGATAAGATACAAGGAAGAAGCTTTTCACAATGAGGGTGACGAAACACTTGCCCAGGGTGCCCAGAGCAGCTGTGGCTGCCCCTGGATCCCTGGAAGTGTCCACGGCCAGGTTGGACAGGGCTTGGAGAAAGCTGGGACAGTGGAAGGTGTCCCTGCCTGTGGGTGGAAGTGAATGAGCTTTGAGGTCCCTTCCAACACAAACAATTCTATAGCTCTGTGGCCATGGCATGACGTGGCTGTGCCAGGAGGGGCTGTCCAGGTCTCACTGGATCAGTGGCCCCTTGGCTGCAGTGCTTTGTATGGAGGGATAAGGGGACCTCTGCCAGCATCTGGACCAGTGAGTACTGGGTTTTTAACCACACTTTCTTGTGCCACTCACAAAACTGAAAACAGCTCATGCCTTCAGAAACGCATTTCATTAAATAACAGTTTATTTCTGTTTGTGTTTGTAGAATAGCTGAAAGTGGGGAGGCAGCCTGAGAGCAAGCTGGTGCCTTGTAGACCCAGATAGGCTCTTTGCCTGCTTTGTTATAATACTTCATTGGAACTGACACATTGATAGCCACAGTTTTTCCAGGAAGTGACCTTCATGCTGCCCATTGATTCCCAGTGGCCATCAACTCCTTGCAATTGGAATGACAGGCCAGGTTAAAGGTCAGTCTTTAAATAAAGCTTCTGGATTACTAAACACCTGAAGTTCAAATGAAAATGGAAATCTGCACCTCATTTTATGTGACATGTTACTGCTAATGACACTTCGGGATCTCAAATGCCTCCTGCTCTTTAACTCATGTGCATGTTTCACTCCATAACCCCTTAAACCAGCTCCTTTCTCCACCACTGCTGGACCCTTACAGGACAGGCAGCAGGGAAAAGCAATCTCACTGGGATATATGGCTTCTGGGGAGGAAAAAAGCTTTCTCAGGAAAAGACATCAGAACCAATTAAAACATTTGCCTTTCGAGCGATGGCCAGAAACAACCATTCCCTTAATTAAGATTCACAGTAAAAGGATTTTATTTACATGAGCTGTGGCATTAAAAAGACCCCAGTTGCAGAGCTGCGGAAGTTGGATAGGTTTTGTTTGTCTGTGCACAGTGGGGCAGTGCTGGACCTCTGGGTGTGCCTGGCTATGGGGATGGGTATGGGGGGTCTGCACAGCAAAAAGAGAGGGTTGTTATCTCCCCATGCCTCACAGAGCTGTGCTTAAGTCATCCTCATGCCAAGCCTTTCTCCCATAGTCCTCAGCCTTGGTAAGACCCAGCCCTCTGTTTGTGGGGCATCCAGGAATACCATCAGTGCATTGGTTGGGAAAATCTCAAAATTAGGGAAATCTTAAATTGGCGAATCAAAACCACCACATGAAGGTTCCCAATACTTCCACCAAGGGACCACCAGGCTCCTTGAGACAGTACTCTCAAATGTACCTCTTTATCTTCTCCTCTGAATTTTTGGTTATTTTCTGCACCTTAACCTGAATGCGAAATGTTGCCAAAAGGGGAGTAAACTTGTCATTCCATTTTCACAAACATTTATACTTATTCTGAAGCTTTTGCCAAGAATACTTTGACAGATTCTGCTAATTTTCCACTATGTTATTACAACATCTCTAGTTTCCAGCTGAGTTTAGCATACCCTTGTGCCAGATGCAGTGAGTGCTCCCAGTAAGATGCAGTACCCACCCCAAAATTCACAGAGTCTAGATAATGACATGAAGTCACTTGCTGCAGGGAGGGTTCATCTTCTGCAGTGTGTCAGGCCAGTGGGGGCCAGAATCAGGTGGACACGTCAGCATGCTCATATTTCTTAATCCACAATCCACAGTGTTGAATAAATAACCACATAATAAGTTGAAGGAAGGAAGTGGCGGAAGGAAGGAAGTGGCGGAAGGAAGTGGCGGAAGGAAGTGGCGTAAGGAAGGAAGGAAGTGGCGTAAGGAAGGAAGGAAGTGGCGGAAGGAAGGAAGGAAGTGGCGTAAGGAAGTGGCGTAAGGAAGTGGCGGAAGGAAGGAAGGAAGTGGCGGAAGGAAGTGGCGGAAGGAAGTGGCGTAAGGAAGGAAGGAAGTGGCGTAAGGAAGGAAGGAAGTGGCGGAAGGAAGGAAGGAAGTGGCGTAAGGAAGTGGCGTAAGGAAGTGGCGGAAGGAAGGAAGGAAGTGGCGGAAGGAAGTGGCGGAAGGAAGTGGCGTAAGGAAGGAAGGAAGTGGCGTAAGGAAGGAAGGAAGTGGCGGAAGGAAGGAAGGAAGTGGCGTAAGGAAGTGGCGTAAGGAAGTGGCGGAAGGAAGGAAG
>WBNQ01054772.1:4486-42479 GCA_013401375.1 Spizella passerina | reverse complement strand
GAAGGAAAGAAGGAAAGAAGGAAAGAAGGAAAGAAGGAAAGAAGGAAAGAAGGAAAGAAGGAAAGAAGGAAGGACTGTACGTTCCAAATCTCAATATCTCACATGTCCTTTACAGCCTCTCCTGTATGCACTGTGATATCATCTAGATGTTGCTTTTTTTGGAAGGTAAGCATCTGGAATATAGATGGATATCTTTTATTTAGAAACCAGTGCCAGTATGTAACTTAAATAATTCCACTGGATCATTCCTAATAGCTGAACTCCACCAGGAGGCATTGCACCAATCAGGGATGTGGCATATTGGCATATTTTTTAATGGTGAACAAGGTGGTGCTGAATTAACGTTTGAATTTAGTGATCTTAGAGTGATCCTTAGTGATCTTAGATCCAACCTTAACAAGTCATGACGTTGTGATCAATAGCTGAACATGCAGCAGGTTGCGGTCCGTGCTTTGTCCAGCTCCGTGCTGTCTCTGCCGCTGTTCTTTTGGGGGCCTGTGGTGTTTTTGGCGTGTTCCTGGAGCCTGTCTGCAGCAGGAATGGTGTAACTGCTGTCCAGGCTGGTGTCTCTGGGGCTGGGTGGGCAAGGGGGCGGGTGATGCTCTTGTTTCCCAGCGCGGCGCCCGCAGGCAGTGGCAGTGAGAAGAGGGAGCTGCCGCCTGTAACCGCCCAGGTGATGGATTGTCCCTGTCCCTGGTCAGCCTGACACCACTCACCAGCACTAAATTAACCCAAACAACACCGCACAGCCTGCGTGCTGCCATGGCTTGCTAATGCCCAGCTAATAAAGCAGGAATTGCAGAGACACTGAGCAGTTTCGTGAAGCGATTTAAGTGCTTGTTAATGGGCTGGGAGCACCAGAATGTGAGTTTGCTGACTATCTGCTTCAAGGATTTGTTAGTTTTGGTGGTGCTTCTTGATGGAAATCCTAGGATTTTTGGCACAACCCCCAGATTTTTAAGGCAATGATTTAAAATATCTAAGAAGAAAATTAACTCTATCCCAGCCAAAGTTAGGACATGAATTTAAAAGATTAGGTAATCTCTCCAAATAACCCTTTGGTTCTGTTCATTTTGCAAAAACAAACAAAAAAAAACCCCAAAAACAAACAAAACAAAACAAAACAAAACAAAACAAAACAAAACAAACCAACCAAACAAAAAAAAAACCAACAAAAAAACAAAAACAAAAACAAAAACAAAAACAAAAACAAAAACAAAAACAAAAGCAAAAACCAAAACCAAAAACAAAAACAAAAACAAAAAAAACCAAAACCAAAAAAAAACCCCAAACCCAGCTTCACCTGATAAAATCTAAGGAAATCTTCTGTGTAACATTGGAATAATAGAACTTGTTTCAAGCCGTCTTCCAAAAAATGTTTAAAATGTTTCCCCTGGCCAGAGACCTTATGCTGAATTTCAGCCAGCAGCAAATCTTTTCCAGCCAGTGTTATAAATCAAAACTGGGTTTCTAATGAAAGTGCTGACACAACTTTAACTGTAATGGTATTTTCAGGCAAAACTGTAAAGAAATTGGAGCACTACACTCAGTATTCTTGTGCCATATCCAGAACTGACTTTTTTTTACCTTCCTCTTGAGCTCTTCTCTGCACCACAGCAGTGCTGAGATTAAGGGTAATTGTCAGGTAATGGGGAATGGATATATCTGCTATACCTAGTGAAATTCGACCATATAAACCCTCTTCCTAGAAATACCAAGAGGAAAATGGTCAAAATTTTTAAAAATTATTTGTCTATGAACTAACAGCTCTGTGTGTGAGTAGCCCCAGATCACAGAGCATCATGTTTGCTCCCTGAGTGTACAACTGAAATATTAAAAATATTAAAAAAGAAAGAGTAGCCAATATTCAAAAACTCTTCCTGGTTGAACATCTATGTAGAGCAGCCTTTTGCTCCAACATTCTTGAAATCTGGGTGAAAACGGTGAAACTGCAACATGGGCAAGGGATGTAATTTTGTGAATATCAGTGGTCCCCAGGGAAGCCCCTTGTGCATAAAAGCTTGCACAAGCACAGAGATGTACAAAGGACATTGGGGTTGATGAAACACTTGAGATGTTATAGTGCTTCAAAGCAGTTTTTTTTGGAAACAGAATGAAAATCAGGATTCTGGTGAAAATTTAAAACATCTGAAAAAGCTGTTGTTGGTTCAACTATCAGAAGGATTCTTCTCAAAGTGGTCCCACATCAACAGGGAAGCAAAAATTCCCCTGCAACTATTTAAAATCTCTGATTCTTCCCAGCAGAAATATTTCTGAGAGACTGAGGTCATTTTTAGTGAGATCCCACAGAAACAGAAGAAGGTTCTCCATTGGAAATCTGCTTGATTCCCTACTCAGTTTGCTGCTGTGTTTCAGAGACTTGATATTTGCATGTATTATCATAAGGATTTCAAAGGCTCTTCCCAAGTATTACCAAATGAAGCACTTCAAAATCAATTTCCCTGCCTGTTCCCCATGAATTTTGGTCATAGTCCAGTCAAAGAGCAGGACAAAATGCTTCTTGAAATCCAGAAACTAAGAAAAAGCTTAGGAATATGGTTCTAAGAAGCCTAAAGACCTTGTTAACATTTCTTACAGTGAGCAGATTCCTTTTGGAATTTCTGGATTAAAGATCACTAAGACACAGAGCGCACCTGCCAGGACAGTGCATGGCCACTTTTAAAGGTGCTAAACCATTAACAGGAATTAAAAATTACTGTCTACTGTCCTGCAATGCAGTGTCCTACAGGAAGGATGGGAGCTCTTTTTGCCTTCCTCAACCACGACATGACATTCCCATTATTCTCTATAGAATGGTGGATCTGCATTTATCTCTCCAAGGCTGACTTGCTTCAGTAAATGGTTTTATGGGATGTTTTTCTGGATGGTATGAACAAGAAGGGAACCTGGCTTGCTTTCCCACTGCAATTTTACTTCCCTAGTGGTAACAAGGATGAAAATAGTTTTGTCTCTCTGTTTGCAATTTCTGTGTGTTTGGATTAAAATTCAGGGTTGGTCAAGGATGGGCACCTCTGAGGACCACCTTGGAGCCCTCCAAAGCCTATGGTACAGACTGTGGCTCCAAATCTCAGCAGCTGGAAGAGGGCAGAGCTAAAATCAGTGTCACTGTCCATTTGGAGTCCTAAATGAGAGTTCTTGGATACCTACTGGAGCTCAGCCTTTTTGTGTCTTGAAAACTATTGTAGTATTTTTATTTGAGTAAAATATTGTCAACCTGTCCCTTTACTGACAGCCACCACAGTTTTAAAAGGCGGCAGGAAAATAAATCACAGAGATGTTTTTTGGGAAGAACTGATTTTTGGATTCAAATATTAAAAGGAAGGAATAAATTTATGAGAGTGTAAATCTCCTCCTATGTTTCAGAATATTTGGTGGCTTGGAAATCCTAAGTTTATAGGTCAAATGGGACATTTCAAAGGCTCTCAACCAGAACATCTTGATTCTTTGGAAGATTTTCTAATGAAAGCAAAGGAAAAGTGGAAGTGGGGAGGACATTTCAAGCCAAAAAGGTCCATGCTCTAATGGGCTGAGAGTCATTTGTTCTGTATGCTCATTTATACCTACTGTGAACCTTCTAGAGGAAAAAATGAAGCCTCTTTGTTCCAAACAGTGTGCCATGAACCATTTTGACTTTTTTTCCAGTCAGGTGACAGCTCTCTGAATTTCCAAAATATTTTTCTGATCCCAAAGTGCATTTCTTCACAAGTAACTCATTTTTTATTAAACAAGCAGAATGCACCCAAAATTAAAACACCTGATGTTCCTGTCTCAGTGTTTATAAATATAATAAGTGTGATACTCTGATTAAACCCTTTATTGTTATGACTTTAGCCCAGTGAGGTAGCTTTGAGTCCAGAGGCCCAGGACTCTTCATCCTTTGGGTGTTGACCTTAATTCTTCCATCTAAAAGGCAGAGCAAGAAATGGACATGTGGCCCCAAAATCCTCCTATGACTATGTCTAGTAACAGCAGTAAATTGCAAAGCCAAAGTAGCTGATGTGAGGCAGTTTTAGTAGATTTTTTGACTAAGCATTTATTTCTGCTGTACCTCTCTTGGTGCTTTTATAAGATCTCACAAAGGCCTCTGGATTTTCCAAAATGCTGCATACAGGATCCTGTTCTTTGGCTTTCAGTCTGCCATCAAATCTTGTGGTTTTATTTCTGTTACATTGACAGGAAAGAAATTTTAATACAGTGTATTTACTTTATCTGCTTGTCTTTACAAATCACTCTGCAATCCCAGGGTTTGGTATGAGACAGAGAGAGAGAGAAAGAGCAAGAAGTAGTATTTATAGCAAAACATGGGTAGTCAATAGCATGTGGGAAAACAACTGAATCTGAAAATGGTCCCAAAGGTAATTTGCAAATCTGCTGAAATCCCGAACAAGCTTTGATTTAACCGAAGCTTGAAATGGCTTTTATTTACTGTCTATTGTGGAATAAATGACATCTCATAAACAGGCTTTATCCATTACCACAGAATGGCCTTCACTGTGTTAGGGACATTTTATCCTCTTGATATAAAACAAGATATGCTATAGTGTGTTATTACAAATAGAAAAATCAATGCTGAGACACACACCTCTGAAATTTCATTTTTGCGGAACCCCATTTTCAAAAAATGTATTCTCTAATAAAAACGTCTCCATAACCAGGGGGATTTACAAAACACTGAGCAACAAAGAACAATAACAAACAATGAATAAAGTGGCTCCATCCTGAGTCTTTTTGCTGTACATTAGTCACACACTTGCATACATTTCTGAGCACTGAGCAAAGCTCCCACTAGGCAGAGAAGCAAACCAGCTGAATTACCTTCACGTTTAAGTGCTTTATGGAGAACACACACTGCATGCCAAGTTGTGCTGGAGAGGAAAACTTTGTGGTGAAAAGAGCCTGATGCAGGGATGGAGCCATCCAAAGAGACTTCCCTTACTTTATCCAAAATCTGGACCAAAAAGCTAGCTAAAAGCTGGGTTTTTTTGGCTGAGACTGGCATTGGCAGTTACCTTTCATTCATATATTTGCCCCTATTCACTGTTCATTACTTAATGCTGATTCATCAGACTCTGTTTCTTTGATAAATTTTCACCTGAAAATGCCTGAAAACAGATTTTCTCCAGTCAGTCAGTTATGAATTTTTCAGAGTGTCCACTCCCACTGCCCATAATTGACCCCCCAAACATAATACTGTAACTGGAGTCTGACTGGGTGCCTGCAAGACTAAAATTACATCAAGTAGTGAATGGCAAATAACAAACAGTGATTGCATTGATCCTTTTATTTTTTTTCCTAATGCACGATTATTTGTCGCTGGAATTTATGATTCTTCTGAGATTTTGAGACTCATCAATCAACTGAGTGAAACAGGGAGAGAGACTTCCCCAATACCTTAGTATATGAGCTGTAAATGATTGTGAAGTGACTTCCCTGAACACTCCTGAAAATGCAGATAAATTGCTTTTGAATTATTCAGTTGCCAGAAATCAAGACCCGATAGCCACCTTTGGTGGGTCAACAGCGTCCCAGGGATGTGAAGATGAGTAAGGAAAGAGGGCCCCCTACTCCTTCAGCACCAGTAATCCCATGGAAACTCACATTTCCCAAGGAAAGGGAAGAGTCATTGACAAGCTCAACTGGCATTCCCACCCTTTTAAATCAAGGAATAGATACATCCAAAATGGGATTTCTGATGGTTTTATAGCCTGACTTGGGCATTGCTTCAGTATAATTTAGTTCACATAGATTGGTCTCTCATTTATTTCTAATACTCTCTGTCTAAAATTATCCCATGGCATTAATGTCCGTGGATGAGCACATGCAATGAGTAGCTGGGTTTTCACAGACCCTGGAAAAGCAGATGTCAAAGACCAGATGTATGGCTCGCTCCTCCTCAGGCAGATAAGTGAATTTATTAGGATGACTTGCAAAGTACTGTGATCCTTAATGTAAGCAATCATGATGAGGTCACATTTACATTGAAAATGATCTCATAGCCCCTAGGGTTTGCCAGCCAGCACTGGGATATAATCCTTGCCTCTTGCTGTGAGAAATGGGATTTTTGAGGCTGGAAAAGCCCCCTAAGATCATAGGCTCCAGCTGTCCCCCAGCACTGCCAAGGCCAGCAGTGACCCATGTCCCCAAGTGCCACAGCTGGGGGATCACAACTGGGTTAGTCACAATGGGTGCTGCCCTGGGAAACTTCATGAGCAGCTGGAGTGGTGATTCTGCTCTGAAACAGAACCTCCACAGAGGTTTCAAGGGAAACCTCTTTGTTTAGGTTTTCACTCTGGTGCAGACAAAAATTTGCTGATGCCCAAGGCTGGCTGCAATTCCCTATGGGAAGCACCACCTCTGAGAAGTGCATTCAAGTGGAGGTTTGCCTACTGCAGACACAAATAGGAGCATGAGGGAATGCTCTCAGGATGCAATTAAGAGCATTTCCTTGGACTAGAGGGATGCCTTCACTCTGTTTCTTTGTGCCCTGTGTCATGTTCTGACCCTCCCGTGCCGAGAGTTAAAACAAGGACAACGTTCTCAGTTACTTCAATAAAACTATGGTCTAGCTCCTAAACTGATACATTTCAAAATGGAAGAAAAAATAAAGATAGTGGCCTCTCAAAGTGTGGGGAATTACAGGTTTCCTGCCTTGTGGAAGGGGATGAGACTTAAGGCTGAGGGTTGCAATAATGAAAATAAATATCATGCATTTATTATAAATGCTATAAATGCAATTACTGGACATACCCTCACAAGCAGCTACTTTGGTGCAGACTTGAAAGACTTTTTCATTGTTATCACTGCATTAAAAAATGTGCAGTTGTTCATGGTTTGAGTTCCAAGGACTTACCCACTGGCTGTGTTAGGGGCCGGTTATTGACAAATGTTATTTGCACATGGACACCTCAAACTTCTGCATCTGTGCTCAGCAATTCAGGTGATATGGTCGGTGTTTCAGGTGCACAAAACCAAGACACTTCATGTCACTAAAGTGATGGAAAGAATATGGAAAAATCTGATTTTTCTCTTGCTATGCCATTGGTTGAACCTACATGCCAGCACACATAGCCACAGACAGTCAGCCTCATGAAGACTCATGTGAAGGGAGTCCAAAACTTTATGGGATACAGTGAGGACATAGACCAGGATTTAATAAAGCTGATTTGGCAGCCTGCTCTATTGTCAGTCTACAAATGTTTAGGCACATCCACGGTCCAGTGGAAAAAACCCTTTTCATAGGCAGAATTAGAGAGTCTGCTTTTCACCTTTCCGTCCATATGGCTCAGAAGATTCTCATCCCTCTGTGTGTGCCTTCTTTTGGAGCTCCTTTCAGGGGGAATAGCCTCAAAGCAAGGTCATATGGAGGGGAATGTCAGTCTGCTCTCTCAAGTGGTAGAACAAGAGGAAACAGTCTCGAGTTACGTGAGGAAAGGTTTAGATTGGATATTAGGAAGGATTTCTTCACTGAAAGGATGGTCAGGTATGTGCAGGGCAGTGGTGAGTCCTATCCCTGGAAGGTTTAAAAGCTGTGTGGATGTGGCACCTGGGGACATGGGTCAGTGGTGGTCATATTTAGAATTTCCCTGTGAAACATCAAGTTTTTGGCTTGCAAACTGTGACATGACATGACATGGCTTTGAGCTGTATTCATGACTTGCTGTTCACCTCAGTGCCTACGCACCCTGCAGGAAAGTATTTGCTGCAAAACGTTGAGTTCCTCCTCAGAAACAGGACATTAGGCTTCAGAGTTAACACTCATTTGAGATAACTGGTATGGGGGGTTGGAGAGGTGCAGTTTCCACACTGCTTCATAGATGCAGCTTCAGTTTTTTAAGGATTATTGTTCATGGCCACGCACACGTCAGAGGACTCATCCAGGAGAGGAGGAATCAGGATGAAAGTGTCCTGTCCACTCTCCCAGCTAGCTGTGATCCAAACTGGAGCCAGAGCTCACACCGCCCAAATGTAATAATTATCAGAAGAGCACGGCTTCAGTACAGTATTATGTGTTATATTGCAGTTATGGGCAAGTTGAGGGCAAAGCACCTTAACATTTTTGATAGTCCATAAGGAAGGGGATGAGTAGGAACAGTGTGAATGAGTAGGAAGTGAGTCCAGTTACACACCCAAAACTCTTCATCCTACCCAGGGCACCATCTAATGGTGCACCTGAGTGGGTATAAACACCAATTAACTGATGAAATCCACTTACAACTTCCTTCAGTGAGCATCTATGGCAAGCTTAGTGTCCAGTCAGCTTTGTCAGGAAGAGAAATGAAAGACATTTGGTTTCGTCACTGATTGCCTCAGCTGTCTCACCTTTAGTGCAGTGGTGACAAGCATCCTTCCCACTGCCTGGCTGCATGTTGCACAGCTCACTTTTTTAAAGCTGTTTACCACAGAAAAATGTTTAAGTAGGATTCAGATATCCCTTGGCAAAGAGAAAGAGGAAAGGAAAAGATGAAGGAAAAAAAAAAAGGCCTTTCAAAATATAAAACAGGAGTTGCTGCAGGCACAGATGCCTTTGAGCGGTCTCAAGCTAAGACTTTCCATTTCCATGTAAAAATGTCTGTCGAAAGGGCAAGCTACATTTACAATGAGCAAAGTTTTATAGCTTACACAGGCGTGAGCACCTGCTAGGAAGATGGGGAAAAGATTCAATTTACCTTTTGGTTGCAATGCTCAGATTCCCATTTAAAAGTCTAAGACCCCTGATTATTTATTGATGTCTTTCTCTTTGTAGCTGTCTGCATCTTTACTGGCTTGCAAGATGCAACAGTGTGGCCTAAAGGATTTTTTGAATTAAGTTCTTTCTAGTCATTTTTTCCCTACAGGCATCTAGCCAATGATGCTGAAGTTTGAAAGGTCTCTTCTGTATTTGGAGGGGTGATATATTAATATATTTATTAGCCAACAGTCAAATTAACTGTGCCTGAGCTGTCCTTAAACACTAGGTTATGACTGGGTTACTGCATTTTCTGCTTTATTTTATTTACAGGAGGAAGGGAAGGCAGCATCAGTAGGAGTGATGTTCTAAAGCAACCAACATTTTACAGTGAATATGCTCCAAGTTCCCATAAGGCACAGGCAGACAAAATCTCTATCCACATTCCCTTGCCCTCTCAGAAAGCATAAAAGTGGCAGCTTGTACATTTTCTTTAACTTACAGGAGGCAAGGAGACTTTTACTGAAGACATCTAGAAAGACATTGCAAGGCACCTCTGGCAATGAAATGAGTATTTTCTTATTTCAGCAAGAAGAATAGAAACTCTGGTTCTTCTTTTTTCATGATAATAAGAGTCATAGTAAAAGAAAAAAAAAAAAAACAGGTATTGCAATTAATTTTGATGCTTGTAGCACCCTGGAAATCAAACTACTTGTGCTGGGTAAAAACAGAGAAGCAGACACTGACTCAAGGGGTAGTTTATTTGCTTATTTTAGTTTTCTGAGGAAGAAGAAAAAGCAGTAGTAAAGGGAATCTTGTACTGGCATACTGGTCAAAGAGCAAGCATGTCTGCTCCACCTTCCAGTATCTACTGTCAGTTAACAAAGGTGATATTAACAACCCTAAATTACTAGAAACAGGGTTTGACTGGAAAATTATACAGGTAGACTGGACCGAACTCAGCAAGTTAACCCAGGGGGAGAATCATTGAGGGATTGCATTCACCAAAATAGGGATTTTATTAAGCAAGGGGCTAGAGGAGACAGTGGCATGGCCATGTCCAGCCATAAAACACAATCATCCTCCAAGGGCAGAGGGAGAGGCCCTGGTGGCTGCCAGGAGCTGCTGAGGACCCGCACTCAGCTGGAGATGGATCCTCATCCCTTTGCCACTGCCCTTCCCCGGCATGCTGGGGACACACTGGGACCCTCCAGAGATCAGGGCATTCAGTGACCTTCAGGAAAGGGAAGAAATCCTCAGCCACAAAGCCCCAAAGCTGAGTGGTGCAGAGGATCTGCACATGCTGGGGCCTGGGTGTGCCCGGCCCTCAGCAGCCAGTGCAGGTCCAGGCCCATCTCAAAATGAGGAATGGGCTGGCACTGTCAGCATTAATCACTGGGTTCAAAGGGCTTTTTTTCCTGGAACTCACCTCACCTAAATTTCCCTGCCCTGGGCTGCCTTAAATGCCCTTTTAGTCAGTGGAAAAAGGACCCCAGGGCATGACTCTGACCTGTCTGGGACACCCTGAGGGAGTGAATCACAGCCGTACCATGCCTGTCCTTCCCTGGACTAAAGATAATTTGTGGATAACAGCTCAGACATCTTGTGCTCATGAAGTCACAGCAGGACAGCAGTGAGCCTCACCAGAGGTGAAAATGGGAATTTCTGTGGGGGGATTGGTTTTACAGAGGCTCATGAGACTCTGGGGATGGCACAAATGTAGGACAAGAAATTTACCCTGATGATCTTCTGGTCTGGAGAGGGCTGTGAGCCAGTCCCTTGCAGGTGCACCTTCTCCCTTGCTAAGGCAAAACCTCTCCAGCTCTGTTCCATGTAATTTTTTTTTTGGTGACAGCAAGCAGACCACAGGTGTTTTGATCAAGATTTAATGGAGATGCACCTGGGTTTACCATATGCAAAGATATCTCCGGAGTCACAAGGCTTCAGATGGGTTCTCTGTGGCGATCTTGCTGAGCTGTGAGCATGTCTGGGGCTTTGTGAATGACAGAATCCCAAGATGGCATGAGTTGGCAGGGACCTGAAGTTCATCTCATCCAACTCCTGTCACAGGCAGGGACACCTTGCACTAAACCAGGCTGCTCAGAGCCCCATCCAGCCCAGCCTTGGACATGGACACTCCTGACAGTGATTGAATATTGCTGCCAAAGCTGACAAATAACACTCTGGGACAGGATATTTGCGATACAGATTGTGAAATTAAGTAACTGTCCAATCCATTTATCAGCACACTCACAATTACAAAATAAGCGAAGAAATAATAGTTATTGCAGTGAAATTGATTATCACCATGCACACCATTATGGTAAGTCACAAACCAGGAAAGGTGGCACATTATTGTTGCAATTTGTTTATTGGTGAAACAAATTGGGAATTTCTTGGGAAATTCTGGGAGGAGATTGGTGTCTTACAGAGGGCTCATGGGGCTCTGGGGGTGGCAGAAATATAGGACAGGAAATTTACCCTGGTGATCTTCTGGTCTGCTCTCTGGACCATAGAGATCCAGACATGGAATTCTGGGCACATCCAAGGACTTTGGAGCAGCTGTCCCAGCGGCACCAGCAGAGGCAGATGTGCCACATGCTTGAATCCATGTTTGCAGGAGTGATTTTCAAAGGAGGTTTCTATGCACATGATGGGTCCCAGATGCCTCCAATGCCATTGGCTCCTTTCTTCCATGCATGGGAGTTAATAGGTATCTGCATTAATGTAATGACCTTTTTATTGGGTTTCGTTTCACTTCTCTTTAACCACCTTGAGAGCAAAACCCAGAAGAACTATTCAGAGAAGAGTGACTACATTTAGAAAAGTGAAACAAATACCATTACATGGGGTGCACTAAACCCAGTTAATTAGTAAAATGATGTCATGGACGCTAATATTAATAGCGCACACGCAACTTAGGTTGTTCTCCTACAGATCATTTCAAAGTGGCGTTCACAATATCACCTGAGCCCAAATGTCCTTCTAAGACATTTATATTGTAGATATGTCTGTATCTAAACACACATTTCACTTGAAAATAGATCCCAGAGCCGACTGTAAAGACCTCATCTTTATGTATACATAAAAACCACATTAATGCATCTCAGTTATGAGAAGTTCATATCATAAAAGTGGGCTCTGAAAAAAACCTGAAGCCCCCATCTGGTTTGGAGAATGCATATATGTCAGGGGTTTATGGAAGACATCCCCAGTGCATTTCTGAAGCACAGACTTAACTATTGACTGCATGAAATAGTTTGTGGTCAGGGATATTTTTGGCAGGTATTTTTCCTGGATGAGTTCTTACTCTTTTTTAAAATCCACCTGTGCCAAGCAGAAGAAATGAGGAAAATCTGGTGTTAGAGAGTGTGTGATTCAGCTGGATTTTGGCTGCTTTGTTTTCTCTGAATGAAAGCACCAGGTTTATTCACCAGATTAAAACCCCTTAAACGGTTCCATTTTCCTGCCCTCGTGATCATTGCTATTGATTACTGTGTATACTTGAATCTATTTTGTACAGCCCTTGTTTAATATTTAAGAGACATAAGGAGCAGCATGTTGTAATATTTAAGAGGTTAACTTATTGCAGAGAGATAAAGAAAAGGCATGGCTCCAAATGAGGTGGAAATTTGGTCCATTTTATTGATGTGCTGCAATATACATTTAGGGATACACAATGCACTGTAATATAGATCTTAAAAAAATAAAAAACATGATAAAATATTGGTTATATCTGAGGCCTTTTGTCTTTAGCAGAGGCAGTGCCAAGGTGCTCAGCACCTGCCTGAGAGTGTGGTGGCAATCACACCATGTATGTCAGCCTGTGTGTCCCTCTGTGAGTGTTACAGACACATCTTGCTGCACTACACGTACCACATTTTCCATGGTTACGTGTCTGACTCAGGGTCTGGGGTGAAAGATTAGCAGAAAGCTGTTTTGACAGCAAATAACGTGTCCTGCTTTGGTACTGGCTGTGCAACAGTTTGTTTTGCACCATCCTAACCTGCATCTGCAGGTAAGAAAACCACAGCTGCCAGCAGGTACTTTTATTTCACATGGCTATAAAGGCTTCGCATACCTTTAGGAGAGGTGCCAGAGCTGAAAGAATGATTTTGATGCTCAAAACAGCAGCATTTTTTCCATGTTGATTCAGGGTCCATAAATGTGATTCTTTGCAAGGCTTGGGCATAGAAACATAGAATCACAGAATGTTTTGAGTTGGAAGGGATCTTGTTCCTCCCCCCTGCCATGGACAGCATTCCTATTATTCTAACACCATGAGTTTTGTTTTATTTATGGATTGCTAAAGCAGAAGGCCTGAAACCTGCCCAAATGCTCTGCAGAAGAAGAGTGAAGTCCAGGTTTTTTAGGGCTTGGAACTTCTGACTTGAGGAGAAGCAATTATGATTTCCAAGAGGAAATTAAAAAAATCCTACCCAGGGAGAAAAAAAGGAAGAGATAATAGAGAATAATAATACAGAATAATCTACAAAGTCTATAGGTTCTCCCAGGTCCATAAGTTGTCACAGAATGATTTTTTGGTTCAAAGGCCAGAATAATTTAAACTCATCTCATCACAGAATGGTTTGGGTTGGAAAGGGACACCTTCCACTATTCCAGGTTGCTCCAGGCCCCGTCCAGCCTGGCCTTGGGCACTGCCAGGGATCCAGGGGCAGCCACAGCTGCTCTGGGCACCCTGGGCCAGGGCCTGCCCACCCTCCCAGCCAGCAATTCCTGATTCCCAAGAGCCCAAAATCTGTCCCTGCCCTCTGGCCCTGGGAGCCATTGCCTGGCTGCTGTCCCTGCCTGCCTTGTCCCCAGTGGCTGTGCAGCTCTCCTGGAGCCCCTGGAGGCCCTGGCAGGGGCTCTGAGGTGTCCCTGGAGCTTCTCTTGTGCAGCTGAACAGCCCCAGCTGTGCCAGGCTGGCTCCAGAGCAGAGGGGCTCCAGCCCTGGCAGCAGCTCCGTGGCCTCCTCTGCACTGGCTGCAGCAGCTCCAGCTCCTTGTGCTGTTGGAGCCAGGGCTGGGGCAGCTCTGCAGGTGGGCTCTCACCTGAGCCCAGGGGCACAGGGGCAGGATCCCCCCTGCCCTGCTGCCCACACTGGGGATCAGCCCAGGGCAGGGGGTTCATGCAGCCAAAGACATGCTGAACTTCTTTTCCACCAGAATCCTCAAGGCATGGGAGAAGCAAATTTGTTGTATCAGCTGGTGTCTACATGCCTGCAGCATCTGTTTGTGTACAGAAATATTCAGTACATTGGCAAATGGTACTTGACATTTTCAGCCTATTTTAGGTGCAGCGGGGTTTAGCTGTCCCTCTGTGGGCTGCTCTTGCCCTCCATCACTGGAGTGGGGGAGCTGGCTGATACATTTATTCACATTACTCCCTGGGAATTTAGGGAAAGCAATGACTGTCGTCAGAAAAGGAGCCAAGTAGCTTGAGGACAGATTTTAAATGGTATTTAAGAGACTTGCTAGGTTTTTCATTGAACTCAGAGGTAATTAGGCACCTCAGACTTAAGAAATCTGGTCCTTGGTGGCTTGAGTGACGTCTGCCTTAATACTAGGAACTAAACTTCTATTTCTGAGGAAAAAGCAGGTGCTTCAACCATGGGATGGGCTGTTCCATTCCTTGACTGTGTTGTGCAGGTACATATGATAGATTTTAATGAGATTTTGTCCCTTTTTGGGACTGGAGTATGTTATATACATCAGTAGAAATAAACAGGTGTCCTGCTCCAGTGCCTGGTACTGTGCACAAGCTTTCACACCAGATTGATTAACTCTTTTTACCTCAAATATTTCCTGGCAAAACATTGTGAGGCTTTTAGGTTGCTGTAGAGTGATGTCAGGTAATTAGTACGTGATTAAGGGTAATAAATACCTAAATGTAGTCAAGTTTATAACATGACATTTTCTTGCTTAGGTTGAGAATTGTAAAATTATCAGGAATAGAAATAAAAAAGATGTGTAATTTTCTGGAGGCTGCAGTGAACCAAATATCTTCACAACAGCTATTGTACAGAAGGTCCTGTGGGTTGGTGTAAGGTTGTGCACTGTGGGGTGCACCAAATTCTGGGGAAAATGGCAGAGAAGAATAAATCTGTGTAGAGATTTTCCACCTAGGGGTCTGATCTGTGGGTGAGGTTTGCAGCTGTGGTGGCAGCCAGCAGTGCCTGGTGCCTGCAGTGGGTGCTGGCTGGAGCTGTTGGGTGCAGCTGAAGCAGGAGGCAGCCCTGGAGAGACCTCCCCACACCCCAGGTCACCATCCATCCTTACACACAGCTCCCAGGGATGTTGCACAATCCCAGACAAGGAGTGGAAGGCAGGAAACCACTCTAACTTTTCTTTTCAAGCCCCCAAACCACCTCCTTCTCTGTCAGATCACCACAGTCCGCTCAGTGAGCGGCACGGTGGGTGCAGTCAGACTCTGTGTCATCCAGGGACTGCCGGTGTCCCACAGGAGCAGAAGAGAGTTGCCGTTGAGCTAGAGCAGTGCCTGGTGAGTTATAACCACTCCTTGTGGCTGCAGGATTGCTTGTGAGATCAAAAGTCCATCTGATAAAATGCTGTTGTGCCACACCTTCCTTCCACGGGCGATGCCAGCCAGGACCACGACAGCTGTTGTGGGGATGCGCTGATGTATCCATGGTGTGTGTGGGGTTGTAAATGCTCTCCTTGCTGGACTCAACCCACACAACCCAGGCCAGCACAGATTTCCAGCCGTTTCTCTCCAGTCAAGCCCCAATATGGATTGTGCCATTCCCACTCCTAAGCAAGGATAGGGGTAGGTTTGGTGCCTCAAGTTGCTTCCTCCCTCTTCCACAGATGGAAAAAAAAACTCTGGAGCACTTTAATGAAACAGTTTGTCCTTATTAAGTTGAAAATAGAAATGCACCTTTCCCCCATTGGAGACATAACCGGAATGGCACAAGGCTGTGGAGTTTTATTATCTTGGTCTCAGCTTAAAATACTAAGAGGCGCTTCTTTAAGAAAGTTTAAGAGAAGTTCTATAAACCATGTCTATATATAATCCCTTTTGTAAGCATCTAGGAAACTGCAGGACGGAAAGGTTGCCTGCCAGACCTCAGAAAGCAAATACTAATTCAGCAGTCTAGTCACTCTGTCAAACATTTAGTGTATCAGGGTTGATTGTTCCCTGGTAGGTATAGCTCTGGTATATCCGCCAGGCCTTTTGTCATGTTAACTGCAACCGATCAATGGATTGAGGTCAGGACTTCTGATGTAGGTGCAAGCTTAGAGGGAAAAAAGTCTCAAAGATTCATTTTTTCTCGTCTGGTAGCACTCCGGTCACTTATTTTTTCTCAGTTAGCCTCTGCTGCTCTAAAGTGGATATTGATCAGTGCTTTAATGCAAACCTGTCAAATTAATTTTGCAGAGCTGGGATATGACTGGCCTAAAATTGCTTCTGCATCTGTTCTCTGCAGCAAGCCTATGAATTTTAATCATGACCAGAATGGGCTGTTGGCTTTTTTTGTTAGAAACTTGAATAGGAAAGGTTTAAACTGTAAATGCCATGAAATGATGCTGTTTTGTTCTTTTCAGAAACTCATGTGGCTGAGGTCAAAGAAATTATTATGTCTGTGCATTCTTGTCAGATGCTCGGGGAGCTGTGCAGGGTTTTCTTCTTTTGCAAAGCAAAGCAAAGGTATGTAGTGAGCTTGTTAAACATTCCCAGGCCAATGAGGGAACAGCAGGCTTGGTGTCTCCTGCAATGCCAGATACATTAGTATTAATGTACAATTTCCTCTCCAGCCCCCACTCTATAATCTGATTATTCCTGATAACTTTATCTCGCAGGATGGAGAGGGAGACAAACTGAGAGAACAGCATCTATTTCTTTAGTACAAATTAAAAAAAAAATAAATTCAGAGCATCCCACACACTAGCACAAGGTGAGTGTGGCTGTCCCTGGAGTAGCAATTCTATGGACTGGGGGAAATGGAGACGGTTACAGAAGTTTTTCTTCATCATGCAGAAGAAGAGATTCTTCTTCTCTTCATCAATTGACACAGAGTGTACAGGGCTCCATTGTGATGTCAACGCCATGCAAAGTAAATAATGAATTTTAAGCTTTGCTCTGCACAGGCGAGACTTGTTCATAGGGAAAAAAAAAAGACTTGTCAAGTTTAATCTGCTCTAGAAAACCTGCAATCAGGCAGGACTCATCCTTCACAGCCCAAACAGTGACATTGACCATAACAGCTTGATTTTGTGCTGGCTCTTTCTCCAGGTGATTTGAAAGCATTCAGAGTATTAATTATTAAGTGCTGCTTGATCCCTGAGAGGTGGTGGAGAATTTGAAACTGATTTTGGCACTGGAAAAGCTGACACTTGAGGCAGGAGTTGGAGCAAGCCCACTTCTTGTGGCGCTGGAGCAGCCTGGGAGTGCTCCCAAGGGCAGGTCCTGGGTCTGAGCTGGAGGAATAGCATCAGCTGGCTCATGTCTAAGACCTTACACCTCTCCAGCTATTTCAGAAGACAATTTATAACTACTGCCAGCAGTGTCAGCCAACAGAAAGATCTATGCTTTTCCCTGGTGAAATAACTGGCAAAACCTGTATTAGCTGCAGCGGTGCAGGACTGGAGTGAAAGGGCTGGTCTGGGAAACTCCTGGCTTCATCTCCTCTCCATCCAGCTGCTCCCTGGTGTCCACCAGCACCTGAAACCTTGCAGCCTGTAAGGGTTTGATGGTGGCCAGGTCCTCCACTGATGCAGTTCTCAGGAAGGATGGTTGTATGAAAGCTTTCAGCTGTTGGGACCCAATTCTTCTGTCAATTCTGTGCCTTTATATTTTGTGTAAGGAAATCACCCTTTAGGATAGTACACCTAAGGTGTTGTATCTGCACCTTGGCAACACGCCAGAGCTCCAGCCAGGCTCAAACAGGGATCTCTGAAGAACAAGGATGATGGTAGGAAAAGGGAAATACCTTTGGCATGTCCATCTGAAAGTATTTATGAATGGTCTGCAGGAGTGTGTCCTGGCATATGAGCACAGTGGGAAATGAACCAGCCACCAAAGCCACACCATTTTTGGTGTCCAGAGATATCTCCTCATATTGGCTGGCATGTCTCTGCAATTCTTTGAGGTGGCCATGGGACATTCCTGGGGTCCCAAGGTGGAGGTTGTGACTAGCTGAATCACAACCGGGTTTTACCTCTAGAGATCCTCCTCCTCTCCTTCCTCTGTGTCACAGACAGGAAACCAAGACCTTTGCTGCTGCCCAGCATGCTTGGAACTAAACTGTGGGTGGGTTGGGTAGGCAGGCTGTACCCCATGAGGTGGTCAGGAAGAACAAGTATAATTGTCCCTTTTGGTGTTATTAAAAGAATTAATACTAATACTAATTCTGCAGAAGAGGATATTCCATTTCAGACTAAATGCAATTAGGTTGCATTGAATGGTGCTTATTTTAATATTTACTCCACAAGAACTAAACAAGGAGTTCACACACACTGATTTATAAAACAGTGTTTTTCTTGCCATTTTTCAATGTGAGGGTGGTGAGGCTCTGACACAGGTTCCCCAGAGCAGCTGTGGCTGCCCCTGGATCTCTAGAAGTGTCCCAGACCAGGCTGGACGGGGCTTGGAGCAACCTGGGACAGTGGAAGGTGTTCCTGCCCTTGGCAGGGGGATAAATGGGAAGGGCTTTAAGGTCCTTTCCAACCCAAACCATCTTGTGGTTCTGTGATTCTCTGCTGGAACACTAGTTGTGACAATACCAGTGCTGATTCTTAGCTATGTGACTCACATGAAACACCTAAATGTTGCCTAAGCTTTGACTTAAAGTCTAGTTTACAGGTCTCTGGAGGTGAGCCCTCACTAAGCCACAGAGAGGAAAAGGTGGATGGGAGATGCTGAGGGTCTCCTGCAACTCAGTCTCACTGGGTAGTCTGTAGGGAAAACCAACTGCTTTGAATGGTGCAAACAGCTTTTTGTACATCAAAGGGGGAGATCAAAGGCTGTGATGATGTTCTGGCTCCTGCAATGCCGGTGGCAAATTTCCCACCAGCTTCCCAGGTGGTGAGATTTCGACCCCAGCCTGCAACCTGTTAAAACTAGAGACCATGACTCACTCTCCATCTCACATTTTCCCTGTCTGTTTCACAAAATTTGAATAAATAATGGGCTTAGGGTTGTTGGTTGGTGCAAATGCCAGAGAAACTTCTGTTTAGGTCAAATGCAAGGAAATTTTTTCCTAAGTGTTTTGGTTAAGTGTAAGACAATAAAAGTTTTAGGTCAAGACAAGAATATTGGAGTCAACTCAAAATGAGTTGTTTATTTCAGAAGATATTTAATGTCTATGAAGTCTTCAAGGTTTTCTTAAGAGACTAAAAATGTGTTTTTAGAATGAAAAATGAAAAATGAAAAATGAAATAGCTTTTCCAAATAGATTGTTTGGGCTATTTTTTATTTTGTCTCTATGTGTGGTGCAGTTTTTTCCTGACATCATGAATAATTTTGGACCTTTCAGTAAAATTATTTTTTGTCAGCTATGTCTACTCCAGCTATAGATTTGACTTATTTCCAAGCAACAAAGGTTCATTTTTTCAGTCCTGGAAGATGAAACTTCGTTCTTCTGGCAGCTTCAGCAAGAGAAGACTTTAAAAAAGCAGTTGGTGGGAATTGCGTAACTTTTTTTGTTTGATCTCAAAGGAGTCTGTTGGGATTTACTCTAACAAAGGGTTTGACAGGCTACAGTTCTTTTGGGAAACAAATTTGCAATTCTATAATACACATTTTTTAAAAGTCCTCTGCCCTTGGTTTGTATATTGAACTTCCCCATTTGCAGACCTCTGTGGGTTTCTACTGCTGGGTTACACACTGACCCTTGGAAATTCTCCGTTGCTTGAGTCAAACATTACACGTGCAGAGTCTGAGCACTTTGGTATTATCAGTGCTGCTATCAGAAGTCACAGAAGCAGAGAACCTTTCCCCAGGCTGACAGAGGCCAGAAGTGATTTAACCACCCACACGTGCCAGGCTACTCCAGAGGAGAGCAGGGTTGTGTAGGAGAGAGAAATGGAGTGGATAGAAGATGTCACTGTGAGCCTTCAAAACTGACCTTAAATTATCAGGGTTAAGGGAGCCACCAAAGACAACCTTATTTTTCTGCTTAAAAGTCATTTTGCTGTAGGATAGGAAAGATGTAAGAGAAGCAGATGCTGCTTCCCAGTCAGATGAAACTTTTGCATAGCTGGAGGAGACTTTAACACAAACTGCAAATTATTTCTTCAGTAAGAGCCCTGCTCTGTTCTGTGGACAAAAAGAAAGATGTGTGAAGCTCTCTGCAAGCAAGCACAAAGTTACCCATTGCCCTTCAAACCCCAGTGATTCCACCGAGTCACAGCCCTCCAAAACACAGCAGAGCCCAGGCGCGGCTCGCGCTGCTCCCTCGCTGGCGTGCCGCATCCACGGTGGCACTGATGGATTTGGCCTCTTAGGGGGCCAGATCCACCTATTAATTGGCATTGGGGTGGCATTGTAGGCTGTCAGCAGCCCCAGCCACCAGCTGGAAGGATATAATTGTATTGTAAACGCCAGGCGTGAGGGTGATGGATACGCGCGTCTCCGCGGTCTGACTGCTGCGATGTGCGCGGCAAGGCATCCTCTAATTCGCCACCAAGAGGGCCTCTTGCTCTGAACAGCCTCTCTTAAATCAAAGTGTTCAATCCTGTTGAAGGTGGGTGCAGGGAGGGGAGAGCTAGAAGAAACAAAGTAAGACGATAAAAAATAATCAATAGTGCTTCCCTATAAAAGAGACCGAGCTTTGCAGAATTTGCTTCCACCTGATGCCAGAGGTGCCAATTTGGCAAATTCATTTAAGGCCAGATTGAAAACTCAGCTGATAGTCAGGGTTTGAGGACTGCAGGAGTGTCCATTTGTGGAGCTGTGGTGATTACTGCATGCAGAGCACTTTGAAGCACGTGCACTGTGGGTGACACAAATGGTGGCTCCAGCTCCCACCTCTTGTCACAGTGCCTGGCACTGCTGGCCACGCCACATGCACAGCCATACTCCTGCTGACCTTGATTTCTCCACACCCAAAGCCCCGTGTTGGCCCATGCTCTGCAACTCATCCCTTTGGAAAATGGTGGGTGGTGACCACAGTGCCTCTCATGCCCAGGAGAAGCTCCTTGGGATGATCTCTGTGCTCTTGGAGCTCCTGTAAGCCCTGCCCTGGTGGTGGATTACCAAAGAGGGTCACAGAGAGAGCTGTGGCCAGGCCATTGTGGGTTTTCAGTCATTAGCCCCCAATAACAGCCTTGTCTGCTGGGGAGGAGATGGATGTGAGGGGACACAGGGACCCATCAATCCCACAGCACATTCAGGCTCTCTGCATTTCGCATCCTCTAAAGCAAAGCTACTGAAGGTCTAAGGCCATGTGAGGTAAGATCCGTGGGCATGAACTTCCATTGCCCTGCACAGGGCAAAGGGTGTGTGAAAAGTTACCAAATCACTATGGTTTTGTTTCGTTTGGGGAAACTGTTTGCAATGTATAGTTTTGCTATCAACAATTTCAACGAAAATATTTTTTAAAAATCAATTTTTTGTGTAACTTTTACAATGTTACTTGACCCAAAATTTTCATTCATGGGTATTTAAAGTTAGGGCTCTAGAAACCCTTTTCTGAAAGAAAGTTACCTGGTTAGCCGTTTTTGATACTTGTGTATCCCTTCTAACGCAGGATATTCTGTGATTCTAGCCCTTTCCTTTCAAGCGAAAAATTCCAGTCTCCTTCAGTATTCCCTCTAGTGCATCCTACTTTCTCAGCCATGAATTTGCAGCTTCAGGCTTTCCCACAAGACCAGATCTTCTCNGTGGGTGGTGACCACAGTGCCTCTCATGCCCAGGAGAAGCTCCTTGGGATGATCTCTGTGCTCTTGGAGCTCCTGTAAGCCCTGCCCTGGTGGTGGATTACCAAAGAGGGTCACAGAGAGAGCTGTGGCCAGGCCATTGTGGGTTTTCAGTCATTAGCCCCCAATAACAGCCTTGTCTGCTGGGGAGGAGATGGATGTGAGGGGACACAGGGACCCATCAATCCCACAGCACATTCAGGCTCTCTGCATTTCGCATCCTCTAAAGCAAAGCTACTGAAGGTCTAAGGCCATGTGAGGTAAGATCCGTGGGCATGAACTTCCATTGCCCTGCACAGGGCAAAGGGTGTGTGAAAAGTTACCAAATCACTATGGTTTTGTTTCGTTTGGGGAAACTGTTTGCAATGTATAGTTTTGCTATCAACAATTTCAACGAAAATATTTTTTAAAAATCAATTTTTTGTGTAACTTTTACAATGTTACTTGACCCAAAATTTTCATTCATGGGTATTTAAAGTTAGGGCTCTAGAAACCCTTTTCTGAAAGAAAGTTACCTGGTTAGCCGTTTTTGATACTTGTGTATCCCTTCTAACGCAGGATATTCTGTGATTCTAGCCCTTTCCTTTCAAGCGAAAAATTCCAGTCTCCTTCAGTATTCCCTCTAGTGCATCCTACTTTCTCAGCCATGAATTTGCAGCTTCAGGCTTTCCCACAAGACCAGATCTTCTCCAGTGGCACATCAGAGGTGTGTGTCACCACCTCACACTGAGCTATTAGTCCCTCTGTTTTCACAGCATTTGTATGAGAGATTATTCAGGTAGTTCATTAAATATTCAGAATCTTCCAATTCTTTCTCTCTTCATACATGAAAAAATTAAAAAATTTAAAAATAAATTACTAATTACTAAGTTGAATAGGAAGATGAGATTTCTTTGCTCTTTGAATGTATCAGTCAGATACCACAAGAAGAGGAGTTTCAGGATCATGCAGAGCCAGCCAGCACAAGTCAGAGTTCAAAGTCACTGTGTGGATCCTGGTAGCAGCAGGTGCTTATTGTGGTCTGGTATCAGGTGCACTCACAGTCATGGTATTAATGTGGTGCTGGTCTATGACCCATCATTATACAGCTAATGACCCTGCTGCAGAATGGGATTTGTTCTTTGTGACCTGGGGAAAATGAAGGAAAGTAGTGAGGAATTCCTAAGTATTTTTTTCTTCTAGGAAAATACAGCATTTGTAATAAAGCTTCTTCTTGTGGCCCTGCTGGGAAGAAGCTGAAGAGCTTTTAATCTCTGAAGAAGAAGAAGACAGAAGAATTTGCAGTATTCTCAGCTGTACTTTCCCACAGGATTATCAAATGCTGATCAAGAAACCCCAGAAATCTGATTATTGCTGCTAAAATAAGATTCAAAAATTAAAAAAGGCGAGGATTTGGCTTTCATGGAACTTAGAATTTCATAGTTATTTTGGTTGGAAAAGACCTTTAAGACAGACTCCAACCACTCCCCCAGCACTGCCAAGGCCACCACGAGCCCCTGTCCCCAAGTGCCACATTCACATGGCTTCTAAACTCCTCCAGGGATGGGGACTCCAACCTGCCCTGGGCAGCTGGGAATATGTTTAGATCACACAAGTACTTTCCTGTCTAAGGGGAAAAATTCTTTGAGGTGTTTCACCTCTCAGGTTGTGTGCGTATAAAAAAGCAACCAAGCCTCGAGCACAGATTGTTTATTTACACTTCTCAAATGCAGTGGAAGTCCTTAAAAGTAGGAGACCACTCCCCAAGTCAGGGACTGTCTACCCTAATGTGTACAGAGCACGGAAAAACACCAAAGGTAGTTTGGAGAGGAGTCTGCAGACCCCAGATCTCCAGCACAGCATTAGAGGGAAGTTCTGTCTGGGACTTGATGGGGAACACGTGGGGTTGGGATTTGTTAAGGTCTGGGACTATGATTGATGTTTGCCCAACACAGTTTGATATCTCCTCAAAATCCTCTTCCCTTTGCACCAGGACTTTTAACTACGGGGATGGAAGACTCAGCAGGAAGGCAAGAGACAGCCTGAATCTGCTCTCTGAAATCCTGAAATCACACAGAAAATCTCTTTTAGTCTTGAAGACAAAGCCACCTTCCTCAGGATATCCACTGCAGAGATCGTATTTAACCAACTGCAGATGGATATAGCTTTGGATGTAAATATCCCTGGGACTGCAGAGGGGAGGCTGAAGGGCAAATGACCACCTTGGTAACAGGTAAAATCTCTGCCAGGCTTGGAAAGAGTTCCCTTTGGCTCATGTGGCTTAGTTGCCTTGATGTTGAGACTGAATCTCAATTTGACCTCCTGAAATTGAATATTCACTTCAGCCTAGATTTGCAAAGCTGTTTGTTAATGCGCACATACAGGGCTGTTTTCTCCAGGGTTTTAAAGAAAAAACTCATTTCAATGTAAAATTCACAGGATCAAATTGAAATTTATTTTGAGAAGGTTAACATTACTGATTTTCAGGCTCAGACAATCACTTCCATGTCAGATTGTAATTACACCGTTTTGTGCATCAGCTGCATGCATGGTATGGGGGAAAAAAAAGTAAGATAATGCAGTTTCTTTCAGCTACAGAAAGGACCTTTGTACTGTCCCTCCCTTGAAATCCCCCACACTGAAAGGAAAAAAAGTGATTTATTTCAATCAGTCTGCCAGTATGAGCTAACACATTAATTGCATAAAGACATTTCTCTTGCCCAAAGTTTAGTTTGATTTTTACTTGCAATTGTCTGCTAGGTGTCTGCATAGCATTTTCTTTTCCCCTCAGCAGTTTTCACTGCCATAAAAATCTTGCTTCTGTTAAATAGCAACATTAAAATATTGTAGTGCTGACCTTAATGGTTTACAACATTCAGCTAAGGAGCTCCAGTCTCTAAAATAAGAGTAAAGCACACAGTAAAAATTTATCTAAGGAGAATTAAAGCCTCAGAAGATTGAGAACTGTGGTGTAATTTCAACCCTTTTTGTACCTCCATGGGTTCCACCACGGGTATGGGTGGGAGAATTGCAGGAGCCCAGCAATTGTGGAAGTGTGAGCTAATTTCAGGTGGAGCATCCCTGCCCTTGTGTGCAGAGCTGGGCTCAAAATATCCCCAAATCAGGAAGGGGCAATTCTTCCTGCTTGCCTTGTCCTGGCCTACAAGGCTATGTAAGATGAAAATGGAGAACTAAATATCATAGCTTTAATGTTGTTTAATATTTCATTAGGTTAAATGGACACACATTGTGTACTTTGTAAAATACTCAGCAGGAGACTAGCTATTTTTGTATGGCATTTAAAGGATAGTACAGCAGGGCTTGAATCAAAATTTTGCTGCAAGACATTCCCAATAATCAACAAGTTTGTTTCTTTTGAGTTTGTTTGTTTATTTGTTTGTTTGTTTGTTTGTTTTTGTTTGGTTTGGGGTGGGTTTTTGTTGTTGTTGTTTTTTTTCTAGGAGCACCAGATATAGGAAAACAGTTTGTCATTGAACTGTACTGTCATTTTTGTTTTAGAGAGCCCCAAAAGGATGCTCACCTACCTGTTATACTAAAATCTGGCAGGAGAATCTGTTCAGCCACATGGAGCAATTTATGAAGCCTTGGAATGGTCATCTAATCCAATCCCCCTGCCATGGGCAGGGACACCTTCCACCATCCCAGGTTGCTCCAAGCCCTTCCCACCCGGCCTTCAACCCTTCCAGGTATGGGACAGACACATTTCAGAATCATTTGGGCAAATCATGATCATATTTTCTGTAAATTCAAAAGGAGGGGATCCACAGTGCTGTGAATTATTCAGTTTGGCCCAATTGCCATTGGGAATGCTTGCAGGAACCTGGAGGGTCTTGGAAAAAGAAAAGCAGCAGCGTAGAATGTGACCTCTCTTCACAAGGCCTCATTTTAATATTAGCACAGCAGGCTCAGGAATCAACAAGAGCTAATTCTTCCCTCCAACAAAATAACCCTAAGAGCTGTAATTTTTATCAAGTAGCAGGGAATCATCATTGTCACACAGATAAATTCTGGTGCTTCAGGTACTGCAGCAGCTGAGTATCAAAAAAGCCCAGCTAATCTTGATCCCAGGACAGCTCAGCTAACAGGACTCTTTCTAGTGCACCCACAGTGCTTGAGCAAGGACATGTAATCATAACCCCAACCCAGCTCCCACTGAAAATTACGGAAAAAAATGTTCCAGGTGGGCTTCTTATCTCCTCCATGAAGTGTTTCACAGTATGGCAATGGTGACCAGTGCTGCTTCCCTTTGCTATAGCACCTTTAAAGAGCAGCCTGTAATTCATGATGAGAAAACAACAATCATATTGCTTCACACAGAAAGATAAAAGTCTTCCTTTGCAGCAATGAAACTCAGATGTCTTGAGCAATGTGTGTAGCTTAAGGGTTTTTTTTTGACAGTGCAATATTGTATATAATAACAATTACCAATGACCTCTATTAGGTTGTCCAGTCTCATTAAGGCCAATGCATTTGGTACCTGCCACTGCCAATTTGCTTCAACAGAGGTTTTATTCAGTGGATATGATAGAGCTGTAAAGCAATCTTTTTTCATTTAAATGGTTTAATTGAGGAATGCTATCAGATGTTTCAAAATTTAATGCATACAACAATTTGCTTCTCCTATCTCTTTTCAGAGTTTAGTTTGGAGAAAATGACATCTGATTCTTATAGAAAGAAGGCAATTACATTTTGGAGCCTGCCTGCCCGTATTGCATATGTTTTTAAACATAAAAAGAAATTCTTAATATGTAATTGTCAGGTAATAAAAAGGAAAATATTTTACTTTGCATTTATGAAGTAATTTTTCAAAAGCATAAGGGAATTGCATGTTAACGTTTTCTCGTTTATTACCACACTCCTAATGCTGCACTGTTTTTACAAGTTTAGATTAAGAAAAAAAAAGGCATATTTGATGCTTGTGTATTAGTATGGTAATACCCTATAAAGTAATTAGGACAGAGGAAACTGCAAAGGTTTGTCAGTTCCAATAAGCCTACGCCCACTCTAGGGCATCACAGAAACCCCACTGGGAGTTTCTCCACCAAATTTTATGGGCCCCAACTCTTAACTTAATTGTCTGAGGAACTTCAGTCCTGGCTTATCCATTTAGTAAACTGTTTTCTCCACAATTTCTCCTTCTTCACCTGGATTATAAACCTTGAAGACACACAAGAGTGCCATGAAACTTTTTTCCCTTTTGCGGGGAGTGACGGAATCATAAATTCATTGAATAGTTTGGATTGGGAGGGACTTCCGAAGGTCATCTAGTTCCAACCCTCCTGCAACGAGCAAGGACATCTTCAACTCAACCGAGTTGCTCAGAGCCTCATCCAGCCTGTCCTTGAATTTTTCCAGGTATGGGATACACACAACCTGTGCCAGTGTTTCACCCCCTCTCATTATAAAATACTTCTTCCTTATACCTTATGGGAATCAACCCTCTCTTGGTATGAAGACATCACCCCTCATCCCACCACAACAGGACAGGGCAGAGCTGTGCCTCTGCCCCTGCATGGAGGTGGGCACTGCAGTGATACCCCAAAAAGGTTCACTCTCCTCTGCTGTGCACCTTTTCCACCTCTGGCTTCAAATTGGACAGCTTGATATCCAACATGCTGCAGCAGATACTCTAGGCTGATCAGTGAAAAAAAGGTGATTTTTTGTTTCAGAAATTAGCCTCAAAGATGCTACAATGCAGCACCAGGAACCCTGAGCTGTAAGTAAAACTCTGCAGAGCCTTCCTCTCATTTGTTTGTTGTACTTTCATTTTATAGAGCTGACCTTGCTTCTCTTGTTCTCCACAATGCCAGTAAACACCACTCAGCTGTCTTAAAGAAAATCACATGTGTACGGAGAGCTGGATTGCAGTTCCATTAAATACTCACCTATATTTATATTAAGTTATTCTTACCTCATAAAACAAATGCTTAAAGATAATCCCAGTTAGTAAAGAGGGACTGAACTTCATCAGGGCATATTAAATCCCTCTTCCTCCTGTGGCTTCTCAGTTGGAACAAATCCATCTTTAAATCTCTGTCAAATTTGGTGCACAGCTCAGCTAGAAAAATATAAACTCAAGTATTAAAAATACCGAAGGATTTCATTCATCTTTGATGTAACTCTTTGCAATGTTTGCAATGGGAAGTGAGAGGAGAGGGGAAGGAGATGGAGAAGGGTGCTCCCATCCCTGTCCTCAGCCAGCCCAGGTGGGCTCAGGGACCCCCTGGAGTATGGGGCATCTCCAGCTTCTTTCAGGTCTTGCCCCATGCAAGGTCATTTCAGCTGTGCCTGGACATCTCAGGTGCTGCTGTAGTCAAAGACACAACGTGGGGAAACCCAAGGCCTTTTTTTTAATGCCTTTGAGAAAAGAACAATCCATGAGAGGGATCCTGAGCTGGCAGTGCTAAAAAGGAAATAACCTGTTTTCCACAGCAGGGGTGAATTATGGGCAGCCCCTGCTAAGATAACCCACATGGTAAGATAACCCACCCTGTCCCTGCTCCTCCCTGTAGGTCAGCATCTTGCCATCTGTGGTGTCACAATACCATGGAAAACCCTCCTGAAAACCCTGTGAACCTGACTCAGACCCACCTGGATGGGCTGATGAGGTGCCTGTGCCACCCCCAGACTCTGAGAAGAATTAAGGTTCTCACTGAAAAGACTGTGAAAGCTGTGGAGCAGCTTGCCTAGGGAAATAATGCACCTCCAACACTGGTAAAAGATACTCACAACTGTGGCTTAGGTCTAGCTCTTCTCACCCAAGGTCAAGGCCATACCCTGAATGGCTTTCTAGGGTTCCTTCCAGCCTTGTTTGCTGTACTTGCATGACTTCAAGCAGAAAAGACAGGACAGCAGTTGAGCAGACACAGCAGTGTGTGATGGGCACGAGGCTGTTTTACAGACTGGCTGGTACCTCCTGACTTAGTGCCACTTAGTGTGAGATTAATGCCATGTGAATGCAGCTCGTGTCCCCAGCTGGGATTTCCTACAACTTACTGCTCATGCTTTGCTGGCAGCAAGAGCAACAAGCTTTCAGTTTACTGTTGGAGGTCAAGGTAAAGTGATTTCAATTAGAAGAGGATCAGGTAGGTCTCAATCCAATGCAGGCAGGTTGTGTAACACTGGCAGCGTGAAGAGGAGAGTCATTTATTCATTTCTTAGCTGCATGGTTTGGGATTTCATTTTCCCCTCTCTGTTTTTACAGTCTGCCTCGTCCCTTTTACCATTTAAAGGGTAATGCAAAAAGGCATTTAGGGTTCATAGTTCCTTCCCTTTCATCAGGAGGGGTTTTGCCCTGCCCCAATCACCCCAGTAATTATCAGTAATGAACTGGAGGAAGACAGAGGAAATCAAGATGGAAAATGAATATTCAGCCGACCAGTTCCTTCCCCTGGTGACATTTGGTTCTGTGTAATGCAGCAGCATTTCAAAACCCCACACATATTTACATGCCTCTAAGAGGAAGGGCATGTGTTTGTTGCCCTGTTAGAAACCGGGCACGTATTTACATGCTGTGCTGAATTGGGGCCATATACCGTTCTTTTTCCTTGACACTGAGGGCAACCCTTTGTTTCTGCTGGTCAAACAAAACAGAACACACACACACACACACAAAAAGAGGAGACCAGGGAAAGAAAATGTATTTATTAAATGGTTCTATAAATAAAAGAGCTGGGAAGATATAGGAGGCTCTGATCTCTGAGGGGTGATGGCAAAGTGCTACTGATAAAGTGGCTACGATTCAGATCAATAGCAAACAAGACAGGCAGGTGAATTTCCCCTTTGATCTTCATTCCCCGTGCAGCCTGAGTTGGTCTGGCTCTGCCACACAAATTACTGCTTTATGCAGGAAAAAAAACCAGTTTGCTTGGCTTTTTGCTTATTGCACAAGTGGATTGGGTGGCAAATGATAAGTATCGCTTGTTCTCATTTCAAAAAGCCACTGGAAAATGGTGGATCCACCACTTTAACTTGATGTGTTGACATTTTGTGTGTCAGCAGAGTATTATACATAGATCAGTGCTAAACAGTCTTAATAAAAAAAGATTAAATCTGGAAGAAGGAAATAAAGCTCAGAGCGGGTTCACCTGTAAAGCTATAAAATAGACTAGAGAAATCTGAGATGGCAAAATATTGGTGGGAGACGATGCTTTGTAAGCCAAAACTGTGGTTTTGACCTCAAAAGCTGTGCTGTAGCCTCCTCTGCCCTACTATTGACTTGAGAAAAATCACATCAACCTGAGCCTTACTTTCTCCAACAATCAAGCAGCCATGGCTGAGAAGAGCTTTGAAAACTCAGCAAAAGAGGTGACTTGTGACATTCCTGTCACAAATCTGGAATTCAGCAGCCTGGATGAGAGCAGTTGGTTAAATCAAAGTGAGCTCAATCTCAATTTCCTGTTGGAAACCACTTTTCCCAAATTCTAAGGGGCTGCAAAAAGGGATTTGAACTTTTCAAGAAGAATGGGTGATGTTGTTCCTATCATAAAGAGCTGGTGAGTGGTTTTTGCCTTCATGTTTTCACTTCAGTGACAAGGGCAGGAGGGACACTTTGCAGGTCTAGCCTTACTTCATAAAACAAAGGATATATCAGATCAAATCACAGAATATTTGAGGCTGGAAAAGTGCTCTAAGATTATTGAGTCAAATCATTCCCTAGAACTGCCAAGGACACCAACTAATGTTCCACACATCCGCATCCACGTGGCTTCTGAATCCTTACAGAAATGGAGACTCTACCACTTCTTTGGACAGCCTGTGCCAGGGCTGGACAACCCTTTTCCATGAAGGAATTTTCCCAATATCCTCGCTGTCCCTGCCTGAGGCCGTTCCCTCTCCTCCTGTCCCTGCTCCCTGGAGCACAGCCCAACCCCGCCGGCTGTCCCCTCCTGTCAGGAGCTGTGCAGAGCCACAAGGGCCCCCTGAGCCTCCTTTGCTCCAGGCTCAGCCCCTTCCCAGCTCCCTCAGCTGCTCCCCATCAGATTTGTGAGAACAGAAGAGAACAGATTGCACACAGCATTTGCAAGGCTGTGAGGTCGGATGCCCACCTGAGCCCTTGAGTTTGGACAGGGAGCTGCACCTAGGTGATGCCAACTCAGGGCAGTGTGGGTTGGGGGTTGCTGTCTTTTCTGCGGTGCAAAACCCGTCTCAGACAATGAAGGCTTTAGGAATGGGGAGAGGGCTACAAGACACATGGAGCAGCTTCCATCCAGTAAATCCATCCCTGTGGTCCACAGAGCAAGGCAAGTCTCTCTGGATGGGGTCTCATCCACACAGGAAAGCTGTTAAACCATGAAATACTGGCTTCCCATGTGCTCTCATTTTTATCAGCCAGTCTGCTGCAGGGAGAACTTCCCTCTGATAGGAGTGATAGTTCCTTAAAAGATAAACAATGATCTTGCAGCTTCTATGCCCTCTACTGCTGTTCAACTTCCCATCCAGCTGTTTTAATTGTTTTGAAATTGAGTGTACACCATGGAGATCTGTGGGTTGTTTAAACTTGGAATTTGCTGTTTGCTGGTGCTAATGAGTCAGTGATATCCACTTAAACGTATGTCACCCTACAGGTTTCTGAGCAATCATGGGACAATCTCCCACTTGGTTTCACATAATTTTTGAGCTGGTTGTTCCTTCTTTCCTTTTTGAGTTCCAGGGATCCCAGAGATCCTTGCAGGTCTGTGTGTCACTTTTTAGTTGAAGAACAGACACGATTGATAGAAAACAATTCACATTTTCCAGACACTGTGTCCTGCTTGTGAACACCACTGCCATTCATTCCTCAACCAATATTTAATTTCAATCCTTTTGTGTTGTAGTCCCTGCACTCACATCTGGTAGCAGCTGGAATTTTTCACCTGATGGAGTTTCTACTCACTGTATTTTTTAAGCAACAGACCAAGAAGGTCATTAGAAGAAACGTCCTGCAAAGAGTGATAAGGAGAGCAGCAAACCTCACAGGATAAAAACCCAGCCAGAGAACCTGTGAAAGCACAGACTTTTCTTTTCCTCCCTGGGGTGCACAACTCCATCTTCCACGGTGAAATCCAGATGTAACTAAAGTAGCCTCAAACATGGCAAGGAGTGATGCAGCTCCTACCTCCCCATGAACCCTGTGGACTATCCTAAAAACAAAATTTTCTTGTTCCCTACAATCCCTTCCAGGGGTTTCTAAGCCACTTTGCTGAGTTGATGGGATTCACTAGGAGCACAATTTCTTCTTGCTCTTCCCAATTCCTGTTCTCTACATTAAGTTCCAATTTTCTGTGTTACTTGCTGGTGGCAACATAAAGGACAATGGAGCTGGAGTTACTTGGCATCACCATAAAAAGGGGAGTTGAGGGTTGAACTTCAGAATCATGTCAGAGGAAAACTGATTTTCATTCTGCATTTCTGAATATGCACGTTACAGGCCGAGTATCACATAAATAATGCCTCCAATTAAATGGTGTGCAGTGCTCGTCTACATGAGTAAAAATGGAAAGAGTTTTTATTCAGTCCAATTTTAATCAAATTCTACTGAACAGCATTTCTATGGCCTATTTAAAATTTAAACAAAGACAGAATAGCTCCCTCTATATCTATACCCTCTTACTATTGTCACAAGGAAAGAACAAGTAAAAGCTAAAAGAAACCCTTACAATCCCATTGACACTGGCCAGATGCAAGCTGTACAGATATTTTAACCTCACTAAATAACATTTTGAAATGCCTTTTCCTTCTATTTGGGGTTCTAAAGAGCATGATGAAACGATACCTGGAGAAAGTGGCCAGTCCTATTGTTTGTGAGATACCTCTGTGGATTCTTAATAGCAATTTTGAACACTAAGCAGTTGCCCTGGTGCCTGTTGTGAGATTCTCAAAAGTCTGCTCCAAACTGAAAGAGACAAAAGAGAATGAATGAAATCAAATTGAGTTGTAGCAGGAGACAGATGGGACCCACTCACTAATGCAACCTGGCCTATTCATGGTATTCTCTTCCATGCAGAACAAGGTTCTAGTACTTGGAACTAAGATTAAAACAATATATAGTTCTGAAGACCAGCTTTAGACTGATGTTTGTGCTCCACAAGGAATGTGTTTAAATGGAAAACTTGAGTGGTTTCTTCTTCTTTTTTTTTTTTAATTATTTCTCTTTTCTGGTAAAAGCTGTAACTCAAACTCAAAAGCTGTATGAGGGATTGGACTGATCTTTTAATGGCTGAGTTTTCTTGGATGTACTCAGAAGTGAAGTTCAAATAATCTCTAACTAACAGGGCTCTAAGGCACTGCCAGCTGGACCTCACCAAACTCTATCTACCTTTTGTATAACGTCAAACAAACAAGATAGATGTGAAATATGAGAAAAAAAAACATCTGATGGCTGATACCCCAGACATGAAAGAAAACTTCAGTGTTCAATATTAATTTGGTGTGTGGAAAATCATTGCCCTCTTCCATTGCCCTCATCTGCTGCTGGTTATCTCATATTTGCTGCCAGGGAGGTTGGCTTTTATTAGCAGTGCCAAAATTTGACATCCAAAATTAAAGTTTTTCCTTCTCAGCTAGCATCTTTGAGACTGGTATTTGTGGACAGTAGTGAAACAGATTCCTTCAGCTAAATTCTGTTTTCTGCCATATTATCCCTATGCAGGACATGGGGACATGGTTGTAGTTTTCCCCAAAAATGTTCCCATGATACCAAGATGCAAAATAAGGAGCTCTATCAAGAATTAGCTGCAACAGGTCTTGCTACTCCTCATCCTCAGAAAATAAATAGTTGGAATGTTGAAGGGCTGAGGCATGTCTGTTATGGATTCAGGCTGGAAGAGTTGGGGTAGTTCAGGCTGGAGGAAAGAAGGCTTCAGGGAAACCTCAGAGCCTCTGTCCAGGGAAGCTGGAGAGGGACTTTGGGCAGGAGAAAATGGCTCCAAATTGACAGAGGACAGGTTTAGATTAGATACTAGGAAGGAATTCTTTCCTGTGACAATGATGAGGGGTTGACACAGGTTTCCTGGAGACATGGTAGAAATCCATCCCTGGAAGTGTCCAAGGCCAGGCTGGTTGGGGTTTTGAGCAACCTGGCGTAGTGAAAAGTGTCTCTGCCTGTGGGAGGGAGGTTAGAGTAGACGTCCTTTAGAAGTCACCTTCAACCCAAACCAGCCTGGGGCCCTACAGCTGCTGTTCCTGACACTTATAAAAAATCAAAAGTCTTAGCAAACCCTCATAAAGTACTAGAGCAGCCACAGGCTTCATCAGGGTGACCACTCAGCAGCCAGCTGGAGCTAAAACAGGATTTAGGCAATGAATGGAGGAGGACTTGCAGAACCTGATTTGTAGAACATCTCCTTGCCAGCTGTGCCTCATTTGCAGTGTTCTGTCACTGTTGGGTGTCATACTTAGCAGAAAAATCAAGATGCTGGCTGCTGTTGGATGGCTGTGTTAGAGAGGTTTTCAGTTTCTAAACTGCCTGATTTTTCCATTTCTTTGATGACCCTCTCAGTGTAAAAAAAAAAACACCAAAACCCACTCACAACATATTGCATTTAATCAAACTTGTGCAGGAGAGAGTGAGTTGGTTTGTTTGTTTCATTTCATACTTCCATATTCCACCCATGGAGAAATCTTGCTGGTAGGGAGCATAAACAAACAACCAACCAAACAACCCAAACACTGGGCCTCTAGGAGCTGTTGTTATTTATTTCCACAATTAGCAGTCGAGTTCTGGTGCTGTGCCCAGAGAACTCCTCTCATTTTTCAGTGTGTCACTCTGTGCACAATATGCTTTTAGGAATTGAGGATTAAGGCTGCTGATTGTGGGTGGTTTATGAAACTTTTTATGGGAAGCCATATAGCCAAACCTTCAGAGAATCAGACCATCATTTTAATGGGCTTATGTTGTGTACAAGACTGTTCAGTAAGATATTTGCACAGTACAGAGCATCTTGATAAAGAACTTGGATTAATCAGGGATGCTGTTGCCAGTGGATGCTGTGGGTTGTTTTCTGAATTAGCTGTGAGTAGCGCTGAAAACAGCCTGGGGGTGGCTGCCCCCAGGGGGGTGGCTGTCCTCCTTAAGGATACTGAAACAGATCCTAGTGGGAAAACATCAACACATCTATCTGTGAAATAAACTTAATAGACATTCTCTCTGTAAAGTGGCAGTGAACTCACCAGAGATGCTCTCTTAAGTCCAGTGTGACCGCTTTACTCATTGGGAAGAGGTCAGCAAAATCTGTTTGCAATTATTTGCCAATTTGAAAAACACACATTTCTACTTACTAGCAGGAAAGCAGAGACTTCAGAGAATGCAATCACCTCATAATAACTGCAGGTGCTCAGCACCTTCCAGGATTCAGTCAAATGCTTCAGCTGTGTCACTGGGATGAGTATTTAAGGCAAGGATCCATAGCATAACATTCAGATTTACCAGAGATGTCATTCTCCCCCAGGGTTGTTAAAGGTATTGATTAATTGCCTAAAGGTATTGATTAATTGCCTATTGTTAAAGTTATTGATTGATGAAGCTGCAATATAAATACTGGAACTGTCATTTACTCCATACAGATTTTAAGCTGAGCACTCAAATGTTTTATCTCTTTTTGTATTTGTAAATCAAGGGAGTTTCATGCCAAATTCCCACTCTGACGTGTCTTAAATCCCTTTATGCATGATTTTGCATTAAGAAATTTGCAATGGAACCTCATCTTTGACTGTGCTGCAGGTTCTGGGACCATCCTGATGTCCTGCTCCCTTTCAGCTAGTACTGCAGCTCTTTGAAGATCAGCTTGTGATATGTAACAGGCAAATCATCATCCACCTTTCAATATGCGCAAAGAGCAAAGGAGGTGAACCAAAGCAGGAATCATCCTCCCAGGATGAACAAAGAAGCCAATTTTCTGGATGGAGCTGAACCTTCAAATACACCTGGGAACTGAAGACCTGATGAACCCTGTTATAAATCCTATAAAGACAAAAAAAAAATTCATTTTTATTGAGTGTCACCTACTTTCAACAATGTTATTGACACATTTGAAAGGACTTCTGGAAAACATTTCCAAGAGCCTTCAAGGTCAATCCACCATTATCATTAGCAAATTGTTGGAAGACACTCCATGCTGATTAACTGCCATCATATTTAATTAGTGCTTGAGTGGCACTTCATCCTGCTTATTGTCAGAAATCCCTTTATCTTCCTATTTGCATTGCAGAGTTTTTAATTAGGATATGTGTAGGGAATCTCTTAATGATCTCCTGTCTGCATATCCATCCAGGCTGTGCAGAAGGTTACTCAGTTGTCTCAGCATCTCCAGAGGGTGCTTTGCCACCACAGGAGAAGAGAAACTTTTATCTCCTCAGCTGAGGCATTGGGAATGTGAAGTTTCTTTGACAGCATCTCAACCTGCCAGAGATGTCTTCAAATGGGATACATCCAACAGGTTGGGAGCTACTGCCCAGCTTCAGCACTATCCTACAGAAATATTTGTGTCTTATTGCCCAACACAAAACCTCTCCAGGTGCAGCTTCTTTCTGCCATATTCCATTACCAACAACTCTTTGTAGCAACCTTTCAAGCAGTCTTAATGTTCTGTTTGGTTTCTCCTTTAAACTCATACTTTACTGAACCAAAAAAGGGCCTTTGCTCAAGATTTCTTGTTCCTCAGACTGACTGTCCTAGAGAATTTCCAGTGAACAAATTACTCAAAATTTGTCTTGACATTAACCACAGACAAAAAATCTTAGAAGGGGTAAGAGGCAGTTGCAAAGATAAAGAACAAAAAATAATTGTAGGAAGGCGGTCCTGTGTTATCGACAAAGAAGAGAGTTTTCATCTTTGAGCTACCTGGTCTAGTAGAAGCTGTCCCTGCCCTTGGCAGGGGAGATGGAATGACATGATCTCTTCCAACCAAAACCACTTTGTGATTCTGTGAAATGTTCTCAATCACCTCTATGTCAGAGTATGAGGTTATTTAGGTTTTTCCTCCAGCCAGTGAAGAAAAGAAACCTCCATGGAAAGCATTTCCTCTCTTCACCTTTGACATCCTCTTCCATGGGGTGAATCACCCTCTAAATCAATCTGCTTGCAGTGGAAGCTGAGGCTGCTGGAGCCAAAGAAAACCTGAACCACGAGTGGGTTTTGGGAGCCAACACACTGCAAAGAGTGACTGGAAATTAAAATAAAATTTCTGGGGAGAACAGAGAGGTACAAAGGCATCAGCAGAAGTAAGGAGGCAATGCCACATTTCTGAAAGAGCCCTAATGACAATCCTGAAGAGCAGCAAACCTGACACTGGTCTGGCAATAACTGCACAGCTATGGTTGTCACAGAGTCATGGAATGACTTGGGTGGGAAATGACTCCTAGAAGTGATCTCTTTCCAACCCCTCTGCCACGGGCAGGCACACTTCCACTAGACCAGGTTGCTGGTTGTGCCAGAAAGTTGTGTCAGAGCACCATTAAGAGGAGAAAAATCCTCTTTGTTGACATTAATAACCTCTTCCTTCTTCATCTTCTTGGATTCCTGTGCTGACCACTCAGGTGTCCCAAGGCTTGTGGAGATGAGAGAGGTTTGCTGCAAGGCTCCACCAAATTACAACTGGGCAGTTCAGTGGCAGGTGAGGAAGAGAGGCAGAGTGTAGGTAATGCACATCAGAAGGAAAACAGCTTAAACTACTTGTACATTCTGATGGGTTCTGAATTAGTCGTAACTCACTGGGACAAGATTTAGGCATTGCTACTGACAGCTCAATGTGCAGCAGAGGTCAAAAAAGTAAATAAGGCATTAGGCTCTGTTAGAAGGGGAGAGAGAATAAAGAGCAAACATAAGGCTCTGTCTGAGCTGCATGCACAAGGGATTGAGCTTGTGCTGTAAATGCAGCTTTTGTTTCTTTGCTAGCCTGCCCAAAATTGGGACTGTCCAGACCAGGGAAGCAAAGAGACACTGTCAACACCACTGATATTTCAGGAAAGGGGGAATCTCAAAGGATATGCCAGTGCCAGCCAAATGGTGAGTTTAGCACCAGAGTGAACAGCTCATGGCTCTGGCCCAGAGGGTGCCCCACGTACACACCACACCTTCTGGCTCCAGAAGTTTCTGCCTCAAGGTAACAGGGGAAATGTTGACATCATCAGGATTCTGACATCAGGGACTCCCATTTCTTCTAGAAAGCTCTTCCACATCCTCAGGCAAGTTGCCCAGGTACTCCATCTGCCCAAAAACTGAAAAGGGTACAGGGGAGGTTTATATCAGAATCATAGAATGGTTTGGGTTGGAGGGTGCTTTAAAGACCACCACTCCCTTCCACTATCCCAGGTTGCTCCAAGCCCTTTCCAATCTGGCCTTGAACATTTCCAGGGGTGGGGCAGCTACAGCATCTCTGGGCAACCTCCCAAAATCTCCAGAAAAATAATTCTTTTTTTAATCTGACCATTGAATTCCTTTAGATATTGT